>CAUYPK010171949.1:0-10993 GCA_963574355.1 Loris lydekkerianus | reverse complement strand
ACATTTAAATGAATTCTGTGCCCTAGTTCTCTTCTTGCCTTCCCTTTCCCTTCCCTTCCCTTCCCTTTCCCTTTCCCTTCCCTTCCTCTTCCCTTCCTCTTCCCTTCCCTTCCCTTCCCTTCCCTTCCCTTCCCTTCCCTTCCCTTCCCTTCTCTTCCCTTCCCCTTCCCTTTCCCTTCCTTTTCCCTTCCCTTCCCCTCCCTTCCCCTTCGTTCCTTTCCTTGACAGGGTCTCACTCTGTCACCCCAGTTAGAGTGTTGTGGTGTCATCACAGCTCACTGTGATTTCAAACTCCTGGGCCAGGTGAGCCACCACACCTGGCTAATTTTTCTGTTTTTGTAGAGATGTGATCTCACTCTTGTTCAGGCTGATCTTGAACTTCTGAGCTCAAGGGATCCTCCCTCCTCAGCCTCCCAGAGTGCTGGGATTACAGGTGTGAACCACCAAGTCTGGTCCGTTTGTTCAGTATTTCTATTTCAAGAATATTTCAATTATTTTGGATATTACACTGAATATTCTTTGTCCTTTCCATGCTTTCTTTAAACATTTATTTCTGAGATTTCCTCTGCTTTCACGCATGCTTAGACCTCTTATTTTGAGGGCAAGAGAGAGCAGAACTTGTTTACATCCCTTACCTACCTCCTGCTCTCTCTACCTGTGTGCCCGGCACCCCTGTGCTGTGAGCCTGTGCACCTCCGTCCTCTCCCAGCAATGCTGTGCTCTGGTTATCCACCTGGAGTGCTGAGCACAGGTCGGCTACTCAGATATCCCTTCCTTACAAGACCTTTCTTGGAGTATTCTCTCTCTTCACGTCACTGTTTCTTCTCATGTTACAACAGTGTGACATTACATGCCATGCAGTAGACGTAGTAGCTGTCACTAGTGTGACATCTGCATGTTTGATTTTTAGCTCCTCCCCACCCCTCCACCTCAGCGTGGACCCCAGAAAGCAGAGGTTGGGTGCATTACTGATTTCCAGTCCCTATAACAGTGCCTGACATGTAGTGAGGACAGGTCTTACATACAGTCCTCAGCTAAGCCTGAACAGGGTCACCTGGCCTCTGTTGTTTTCCTTGGGGTGGAAATATGGGCCTCTGGTGAAATCACTTACAAGTTCCTTTTGTCTTAATTGGGATACAGTGGGACTAGCTTTTCCCTGATTTGTTCCTGGAGTCTGGCATTCAAAGAGCGAGCAAGCTGAGCTCTTGAACAGAAGAGGCTTGACGCAGGGTCTGTGGGTGGAGTCCTCCCTCAGTGGGGAAAGGGCTCCAGCAGCTTTAATCAAACTTAGGAGTAAGGTTATAAGCCAGTAGTTTTATCTATGGGCGTACATAGGAAAAATCATCGAGATGATGTGATGTCAGAGGCTCTTCCCACCATGTAGGAATTTCCCTAGGGATTCATGCTGAACAGGAATTCATCTTGTGTTCCTTTAAGTCACTCTGAAGTCAGAGTCGTGTGGTTAAAAGCCAACTTGTCGGAGCATTTGTCTTCTATTTATCCATGAATCACTAAGTAGTGATTGTAGCACATCTACGTTTTTAAGTCATTTTCTGCTAACCCGAAAGTTCCCTGAGGGCAGGGCCAACTTACTATAATTCCTTAAACTCTAGGATGTCTAACAGTTGAGGGTCTGGGATCTAGACCCTGGGTCCAGGATGCTCTCTGTGAGTAGGAAGTTGTCCGAGGCCCTCTGCACAGTGCAGCCTGAGGGCTCCGTGAGACCATGGAGCGTGAGCAGGCAGCTGCCAACATCTGGAGCACAGCTGTGGCTGCCTGTCAGCATCTGCTGATGAAAACAGGTGGAACAGCGTATGGCGGTCTCAGATGCCTGTGCAGATAAACACTGTGTAAGCAGACAAGATGGGAGAGAGGAAGGCCGTCATGAAGCAGGTTTTGAGGGATTCATTTTAACCTGCTACTAAGGCTTCTGGTTGGTGGTATGTATGGTGTGAACTGCTCTGGGCTGGGGAAGCCCTGGGAGACAAACTGCCTGCTTCCGACGACCACATTTAGCGTTGGCTGTGAGGAGCCACAGCAGCACTTGTGACTTTCCAGACGGCCAGTAGGAGATGGATAGTCAGGACTGACTGCGTAGGCTCCAGGTCTTTCTGGAGACGGGAAGGGGGCTGCCACCCTATGGCCTTTTCACAAGTTGCCAGGCCCTGATGGACACTGGAGGTCGCCCTTTAGATCTGCCCTTTCAATTCCATCAGCTGTGCTACCCGGGGGTTTGGTGGACCCTGAGTCACTCCACACTGGAGAGACAGGCGCCTCCTTGTCCTCCCACTTACTGCCGTGTGGCACCTCCTACTTCAGTGGCCCTCTGCCAGGCACTCAGCATGGGTGGGAGGAGCAGGTGTCAAGGTCCAGGGGCCAGCACCGCTGGGGACACACCACCAGCCAGGAAGTCAGCAGCAGCCCCTGCACCTGTGCAGTGGGGGGATCTGGGAAACAACCAGTGAGCACCATGGCAAGGGACAGCACAGCAGATTCTGGGAAAAATTTAAGCACCCCAAATCTCAGCTTCCCATCTGGATTGGCCCTCTGAATGAAACGAACAAAGCAGCTTTTCTAGGCCGAGGTAGGGGAGCGGGAGGGGGGTGCTGGCATGGAAGCCCAGGAAGCCGTGTGTGGAGCAGCCCCTGCCATGTGGCCAGAGGGAAGTGGGCTGTGCGCTCTCACACGTGATCTTTCTTTGGCTTTAGCTCCTCCGCCTCTCCAACAGTGAATGGAATACATTCACTCTGAACAGGCTGTCTAATTAAGGAAGCTGGAATCTGCTAACCCATCATTCAGAAAGCCTGTCTGTGAGGGTTGCTTTGGGTACGTGTAAAAGCAAGACTCAACTGGTGATTCTCTCTAAATGGAAAATCATGGATGCTGCCACCTGTTGACAAAATTTGAGTGTGCATCTAGTCCACGTGGCCAGGGATCCCTGCCCACTGGGGACCTTTCCCCATCCTAAGGGGTTCAGCGGCAAGCAGAGCCCCGGCCTTCAAGGCAGCTGCTGCTGAGCAGTGTTCAGAGGGGCACGTGCCCCAGAAGGGGTGGAGGTTCTTTGCACCTTGCCAAGCCTCTTCATGGACTGGGATACTCCCTTAGAATGTGCTTAAGAACTGTATATGTACATTTAAATACATGCATTTAAATACTCTCAGGTTCATAATGGCTGTTCTTATTTAGATAAAGATTTTCCATTACCACATTTTTCCATGGATCATGTTTTAACCTGCCATTCATGGTAGGGATTTCGTTCAAGAAGCAATATCCTAAATCTCCAGCAGAATGCTTGGATCAGTGGATATCACATATTAACTAAGTGTGTTTTTGAACTAAATGCCCACATTTCTTCCTGTCCAGAGTCAATGTGAGCATCTCATGTCCTGGTGACAGGGATTTCCCTCAGTCCACAGGCCTCAGCCAGTCTTCATACTGTGTCCCACTGTTCATTTTTTAAAATACGTATGGCTGGAGAATGACACTCTGCTAAAAGTACCTTAAAATATGCTGGTTGTGACAGTGCTTTATGTGACGTTGCGGTCCTGGCAGCTGACTGGTGTCAGAGGGGCACCTGAATTACTCTGATGCTTTGTGCTGCCCAGCGTGAGGCACGGTCATAAATCAATGTAACGCTTCTGAAGCTTGCCGTGCTACCTCACAGGATCTGTCATTTAGGGCACTGTTAAAGCTTCTGCCTGGAAACCCCCAAGTCAGGACCTGAGTCAGCAGAGTCCTATGGACAGATCCGTGCTTCTCCTCACTCTGTGGAGCCCCTGCCCTTGTGCTTCACCAGAGGGACAGAGAGCCCTTCTTAGAACCTGGGACACTCCAGGCCTGTGACACAGCACCCCAGATTTTGGAGGGGTGCCAGCTGTGCCTTTCAGCCCTGTGATCCTGGGTTGTTCCTGGAGAGGTGAGCCACCCTTCCTGTACTCTTTTGGTAGCCCCCACTGTTTTTCCCGTTAGTGATTTTCCTCACCACAGAAGCCTTGGGAACCCCCCTTTCCTTACAGCTTCCCTACCCTCCTCTCCACACGCACATGCTAACTCTGCAGAACACTCTCTCCGCCTTCTAGAATGATAAAACCTGATTTCCCCTGAGGATGTGTCTTTCTTATTTTCTTTTATGTTACTGAGGACTCATTCTTCTATGTGAAAACCTCATGTTGAGTAATGGTGGTGTTATTCTTTCTCCCCAGTGCCTCTTTCATCCTTTGACAAAGGCTCAAATCCATCTTTATCCTTCTTATCTTTCTTGTTACCAAACTGCTTCCTGCCTTCCTACCTCCCATCTCTCAGGACTTTCTCTTGTGCCTCTTCCCCTGTCAGCCCCTACACTTGACCCTGAGCCAGTGCTATTCTGGGACCACATGCAGTACAGTAATCTGCTGATGTCTCACAAGGACTTTTGAATTAGGTGCTACTATCCTCATTTTATAGACACAGGCCAAGAAACCAGGGTCACCAAGTGAGGAAACGGCTTTGCTGAACCTCTGCTGCAGGCAGGTGTCCTGATGCCTGTGTTCCTGTCAGCTGAGCTACTTTTCCCATCCAGCGTGATGATGTTCTCCGCAAGGGGACTGAGAACAACTCAGAGGTCCGTCCTTGAGGACTGTTAAATTATGGGGCATAATAATAATGGTGTACTCTGCAGTCAGGAGAGAGCGAGACAGGGACGTGAACTTTGTAGAAAGAAATCTCCAAGCTGTAGTGAAAGACACAGCAAGACGTAGAACGCTGCTGGTGTTAGTGGGAGGAACATCACTCATGTCTTTACGGCACTGGATTGGGTGGTTTCTGGAGCTACATTTTGTGAGTTTAGAAGTTGACTTAGACAGACGTCAGGACCAGGCCTCTCTCCTCATCGCAGATTTGCTTCTCATGGTCTGTGGGGTGGTGTGGTCTGTGGTTCTAGAGACAGTAGCGCTTGGTTTATATCTAGGTTTTTAAATGCGTGATTTGGGGAATGTCACTTAACTTTTCTCAGCCTTGGGTTTTATATCTTTCAAATGAGTTTAATACCTACCTTGTGGAATTATGATTTTTGAGATACTTATTCATTCATTCAACAAATACAGTAGAACCTCTGTGGGTCAGCACATGGAGGTGGTCACCATAAAGAGGCAGGCCTGCTGTGCTGATGGGTACGTGTGGTGCATGTCCAGTCTGAAAACTGGGTCACCTTGAGGAGGAGGTCAATGTAGGGAGGTGGCCACCTATCGAGGGTTTACTGTACTGTCATTCAGTGCTTACTGTGTTGCAAATGTCATTCTGGCCATTAAGGATATAGAAATAAACACAAACCTTAAAAATTCTGCTCTTATTTAGTTGACATTTTGGTGGGAATAGAAAACACTCAAAAATAAAAAGATCGAGTGTCAGGGCTGGGTGGTGACTCGCACCTGTAATCCTAGCACTCTGGGAGGCTGAGGCGGGTGGATTGCCTGAGCTCACAGATTCAAGACCAGCCTGAGCCAGAGTGAGACCTCCTCTCTAAAAATAGCCAGACATTGTGGTGGGTGCCTATAGTCCAGCTACTTGGGAGGCTGAGGCAAGAGAATTGCTTAAGCCCAAGAGTTTGAGGTTGCTATGAGCTGGGACATCACAGCACTCTACCAACCATGACAAAGTGAGACTCTTTCTCAAAACAATAAAAAGAAGAAGAAGAAGAAATCAAGTGTCATGTGACAAATAGTGATGAATACTATGAAGGAAAAAATAGGGTGTGAGTTGGGTGTCAGCACGTGGTGGAGGTGCAGTGTGAGTTGGGTGTCCATGAGTGCCAGAGGTGCTGTGTGAGTGGACAGCGTGAGAAGCCCTCTCTGACCACACAACTCTAACCAAGACCCTCCAGTGACCGGGGCCACAGGGACACCTGAGTGGAGGCCACTGTGGCTGCACAGTGAGGTGGACAGAGAAGGGGGGAGGTAGCAGGGCTGGCCAGGTGGGAAGGACTTCCTAGGCCTGTGAGATCTCAGCGTTTCTTCTGCCTGTGATGTAGGTAGCAGAATAGGGACACTCAACAAGTGGGGACTGTGGTGACCAGGGACCTGTCACAGCGCTCAGCTCTTTTGGTAGAAGAAATAGATGGGGGTAACATCTGGGGGTTCTTTTAACAATTATTTTCTAATACCCCAGAGCAGAGGTGCAGTAGGATGAGGTCTTCAGCAGAAAGCCAGGGACACTCAGGTCTGAATTCTGCTGTTGGCCCTACTGAATCTAAACTTACCTGTTAAACTGAAGGTGGCAACTCGGCCCTGCTCTTCTGGTGGCACTAAGGTTAAGCAGGTTTGTGTACATGCTTCCTGAGCAGCACAGCACAGTATGAAGCCTGCAGGCTGTGCTGGCTGAGCTGCCGGCTAGGCGCCATCTTGTGTGTGACCACGTCTTCCCCAGCATGGCCATCCTGTCTGGGGCGTCCTTCTCAATCTGGATTCTGCCCCCCCCCCCCCCATTTTATTTTATTTTTATTTATTTATTTATTTTTATTAAATCATAAATACACAGATCATGTATACATTAATGCATTTATTGGGTACAATGTACTGGTGTCACATAGAACTAGGAATGCTTACATCACACTGGTTAATGTATACCTCACCTCGTTTAGTTAGTTACTGTGTTCACAGCCTGCGCGTACGCAGTTCACACTGCAGCTGCCTTGGTGGGCACGTGCCATCAACAGCTTCAGACGGAGTCTCTGCTGAATTTACCCGTCTGTAGGCCAGATGAACACTTGTCACCGTCAGGTATTGATCAGGAGGGGAGATTAAGAAGCTTTACTATTAACACATGAGGTAGGCAAGGAAAGGGGCAGACAGGAAGTCCAGGGAGGGAGGCTTATGGGGTGGCACCTGCTGTGCTGGGGTGGCCCTCACTGGCTGGCGGGAATGGGTCATCTTGCTGCGTGACTGATAGCCACAGTGCTGAGCTATGTTCCTGCAGAGAGCCCAGGGCACTGGCTATTCCCACAACTATTAGAAAATCTCAGAAAAGGAATTACATTTGGAAAATTAAACATGGGTTGTGGGGGGGTCTTTCCTTCCTGCTGCCTTTGGTCGGATCGTGAAGCCAGCAGACCTGCTTGGAGAGCTCTACCAAGAGCAACGGCTCCCAATTATTGAGCGCCTGGTGTGTGCCTGACCCTTTGCATCTTGAACCTTAGAATCCTCCCTTTTAATCCTCAGAACTGCAATAGACATTGCCCTTTGTTTTAGCCTGAGTGTGTCTCTCCCACCCCCAACCCTCATTCACCTGCTGAAGCCCTGACGCCTCAGAGTGTGCCTATACTGAGAGATCATCTCCGTAAAGCGGTAATTAAGTTATGAGGAGGTCACTGGGGTGGGCCCAATCCACTCTGACTGATGTGGGTCATTATGAAAGTTTTGAGATGCACAAAAATCGAGAAATGTACAATCCATGAGGATGGAAACAAGTGAAGCCCGCCCAGCAACACTGATAAGTCGAGCAAGTTGAAACTTGCACAGGCGACTCAGAAAGGAGTCCACTGTGAAATACCACAGCACAGCACAGTGTGTCTCAAAACTTTCATAGTGACCTACACATTACATATGACGGGAAATTTGTGCAGGGAAGACCCCATGGAGACACTGAGAGAAGCTGGCGGTCTGTATGCCAGTGGGAGGGGCCTGGGAACCAACCCCCACTGATGCCTGGATCTCAGACTTCCAGCCTCCAGGCGTGTGAGAAAATGAGCTGTGTTTAAGCCACGCAGTCTGTGATGCTTTGCTGTGCAGCCCCAACAGACTAATCCACCCTTGTTTTACTTCTGAGGAAATTCAAGATTAGAGAGGGTATGAATCTTGCCAGAAGTCTCACAGTTATGGCTAGGTGGAATTGGGATGACCTCCTCGTGTGTCTGAGTCCAGAGCTGGTGCCTGTAGCTAACGTGTTCTGAGTCCTGAGTGTCTGCCTATGGCTGCTGCCCTTCACTGTTGACATGGCACCTGGCTCCCAGGTCTTTAACGTGAGTCAATTGTAGCACTAATGAGCTTGCCAGCCACTCTGCCAGCCACCCTCCCTGAGGGTCAGGCGCTGACTGACAAGTGCATGAATGTCTCTAGGCAGGAATGTCACAACAAGTCACCAAGTTAGGGGCCAGGGAAAGCTGGGAAGGCTTCCCTCTTGTTTGGACTTTCCTTCACTGTTCTCTTCCGATGAGGTAAAGGAGACTTCCTCTTCAGTGAGGTTTGCATCTGCTTAGAAGTAGAGTTATGCTTGACCAGAAATGTGTGCAGATGACAAATATTTACCATTACTGAGCATTGTCATAATACTGCTGCTGTCTCTAGAAGTTTAGTGATTCTTTATCAACCAAGTGTAAATGTTAAAATCACTGGATAACTATTTGGAAATACCCAAGTCCTAATCTTACTCTCAGATGTACTCTAGGAGGTCTGGGGCAGACCTGAGCACCCAGCAATCACGTTTCTTTTCTTCTCAATCTTCCCTGGTGATCTTGGGATGACCCCAAGAGCGGAGCTCCTTGATATTGTGGAATGACTCACTTCTGTAGTTATTCCTTCTAAACTGTTCTCTCGGTGGCATCTAAGCAATATCAACATTTTAAAATGTAATGCTTCCAATTTAACTTTCATTGTTATTCCTTAGGCTTCTGTGCTTTCCATGACTCTTTAAACTTACTCCTATTCTGGGGGTGGGAGGACATGAGAAGGGGCTGTTGTCCTACCAGGACCTCTCAGCCACCAGAATCAGTGATTCAGGATGGTGACAGCAGGTCTGGTGAGTCCAGCAGGCAGGTACTGTCAGCTGCACTTTGAGCTTCCTCCCTGCAGAGGGAGCCCAAGCGCAGCTGAGCCCACGGCACCTGCACCTCGGTGTGGGAAGGTCTCAGCGAGAGATGGTCTTTCATCTGTTGCAGGAGCTGATGATGTTCTCTTTCAGAGCTCCTTACTGCTAACTAGTGCTTTTTTTCCAGTTCTAAACCTCTAAACAAAGGATGAAGAATAATGGTTTCTTGTCAGGGAAGCAGCTAGTGATGCTGAGAACTCAGGGCTTTAAAGGGGTTGATCTCAGTAAAAAGGTTGGGTTTACATCTTCAGTGTATGGATGGATTATCTGTGTGTGGGGACTTCATACCCATGCAATTTCACCAATACGATGTTCCTTGTAAAATGTACCTCCAAATAGAGGTTTAGTAAGAATAGGAAAAAACACAATAAAGTTCTAACACTTTCTTTCTGTCCTCCACTGAGGGTCACTTTGGGAACCACTGTTTCAGAAAATGTGTCAGAGGGTTAGAGGAGTTCAGAGATACTTGTGGTGGTTTTGGCTACAGGCCCCTTTCTAATTCTAGTTGTTATCTGGAAGTTTTAGCAGAGAGTGGACTATTCTGGGAAAGGCACGTCTCGATAGTCCAGGAGGAGGAAGCTTGTTGCAGGTGTCTCACAGGCAAGAGGGAGGGTCTGAAGAGTCTGCATGTGGTCAGCAAGTAGCAGGCACCTACAACAGAGGTGGGAGATAGTCGGGCTAGAATTTGTCATGTTCATTTCAATAAGGACTTTGAAACCAGCTTAGATTCACACAGGTCTGGGCCTAATGTGGAGTGGCACATGCACGTTTGAGCCTGCCGTTTCTGCAGCTGGGAAAGCTCCTTGAACTTCAAGTGTTATAACCCACAAATACTCATTTTTAAATTGTCTTGGTGCTTGTAATGACGATGGTATGAAACAGGACTGGGGTTCTTATCCAATGGGATTCTGGATGTTGTACACCTTATGATACTTAACTTTCAGCTTTCCGTCTCTCTTTTTTTAACTTAACTACCGTATATACTCGAGTATAAGCCAAGAAAAAAAAAACTCAGCTTATACTCGAGTATATACGGTATATGTAAAGTTTTTTTTAAAAAATGGTATTAGATACACTAAAGATTTACCATAGCAGACTGGAGTGATTTATTAAGGGAAAAGATGCTGCTGCATAGTCACATCACACTGAGCCTGGATTTGCATGTCAGACAGGTCACTCTGGGAAATATGATTTGGAGTCTTATGCTCCACTCTTTTTTTCCCCCACTTTTTGCCTTCACAAAATTAAAAAGGTTTAAAATTTAATAACAATAACAATGTTTAAGGACTAGAAACAAAAACCTTGTAAAACGAAGATAAATACATTCAGAAAAGAAATCAGATGGTTGCTGTAATGAAATATTGAGCAATAATAATAATGCAGAAAAAGTAACATTATTGTCAAATAAGAGTATGTCTATCATAGAATGCTTTGAATCTGAGGTTCAGTATGGAGTCATCAGTTAACTTCTTATATTTTTTCCAAAGTCTCAAAAAATAGACAACTAATATTTATAAATAAAAATAAAAGATAATTTCAAAAAACAGATCATGCCAAATCTTATAGACAATAGAAAAAGAAGAAATGGGGCGGCACCTATGGCTCAAAGGGGTAGGGCGCTGGTCCCATATGCTGGAGGTGGCTGGTTCAAACCCAGCCCTGTCCAAGAACCACAAAAAAGAAAAAAAGAAAAAGAAGAAATACTTCAAAATCATTCTACTTTATCTAGATACACCTGATATTAAAATTGGAAACAATATATTATTATAAAGGGAATTACAAACAAATTTCACTTATAAATGAGGATGCAATATCCTAAACAACATATTAACCAGTTAAAGACTAATGTTTAAGTAATGTACTTTGGTCAAAATTAAGTCCAATTTATGTGAGAATTAGTTACTATTTTTTTTTTTTCTATTCCTTTCCCTCACCCCCTCCCTCCTCCTCTCTCTGTCAGGTCTCCCCTTCCCCCGTGCCCCACCGTGTCATTAATTGTCCTCATATCAAAGTTGAATACATAGGATTCATGCTTCTCTATTCCTGTGATGCTTCACTAAGAATAATGTGTTCCACCTTCATCCAGGTTAATACAAATGCTGCAGAATCTCCATTTTTTTAATGGCTGAATAGTATGCCATGGTATACCTATACCACA
>CAUYPK010171948.1:0-11758 GCA_963574355.1 Loris lydekkerianus | reverse complement strand
ATTCCTGACAAGCATTGCTAAGAATTTGGTCCATCTGTTTGACATTTTCTTTCTGTCTTTCTTTCTTTCTTTCTTTCTTTCTTTCTTTCTTTCTTTCTTTCTTTCTTTCTTTCTTTCCTTCCTTCCTTCTTTGTTTTCTTTCTTGCTTTTTTTCTTTCCATCTATCTCTCTCCCTCTCTTTTTCTTCCTTCCTTTCTTTCTTTCTCTTTACTTGTGTCTTTTTTCTTCCTTTCCCTTCCCTTTCCATCCCTTCCCTTTGCTTTCCTTGTCTTCTCTTCCCTTTTATTGACTTACCTTGCCTTACCTTACATTTCATATTTCTTTTCACTTATTTGCTTTCCTTTTTGCTTTCTCTTCATTTTCCTTCCTTCCAACCTTTCACATTTTCTACTTTGTTTCTTAATTACCATCTTTCTTTCTACATTTCTTCATTTACTTTGTTTTTATTAAATCTTAAATGTGTACATTAATTCAATTATGGTGTACAATGTCATGGTTCCATACACAATTTGAAATATTTACGTCAATGTTGTTAACATATCCTAACCCACAGTTTCTTCAATCTTTTGAAATGATATTCAAAATTTACAATTCAAATATTTAACATATAGCCTTGTAAAATGCAGCATTGGTATGGAGCAAACAATTATCGTCCCTACAAACTTTTGCCCCTGTAGTCTCTTGCTCAATTCTCTTTATTACCTTGTGCTATTGCTGGATTGTAGCATTCATATTGAAGTGTAGTGGTTGTGTATTGGTTTGACAGTAGTACAGACTACATTGGATATTTTTCTTCATTTCCTGATACAAGTTTTTAAGAAGAATTTGTTCCATATGTTTGTCATTTTCTTTCTTTCTTTCTGTCTGTCTGTCTGTCTGTCTTTCTTTCTTTTTTTATTTCATCTTTTCTTGTGTCTTTCTTCTTCTTTTCCCTTCCCTTCCCATCCCTTCCCTTTCTTTTCTTTGTCTTCAGTTTCCTTTCATTGACTTATCTTGTCTTAACTTACCTTTTATTTTTCAGTTCATTTCTTTACTTTCTTTTTTTGCTTTCTTTTCTTCCTTTCCCTTTTTTCCAACCTTACATCTTTTCTTTCTTTCTTTCTCTTTCTTTCTTTCTTTTTTTCTTTCTATCTTCCTTCCTTTCTTTCTTTCTTTCTTTCTTTCTTTCTTTCTTTCTTTCTTTCTTTCTTTCTCTTTCCTTGCAACCTGTTTCTTCTGTTCTTCTTTTCCCTTCACTTTCCATCCCCTTCCTTTGCTTCTATTGTCTTTCCTTCCCTTTCAGTGACTTACTTTGCCTTACCTTTCTTTTCACTTTCTTTTCATTCCTTTGCTTTCCATTTTGATTTCTTATCTTTTTATGCCTTCCTTCCAACTTTCCTTTTTTTTCTTTTTTTCATTCTCTCTCTCTCTCTCTCTTTATACTTGTCATTTTTTCTTTCTTACCCTTCCCATACCTTTCCTTTACTTCCCTTGTCTTCCTTTTTCTTTCATTGACTTACCTGCACTTTCCCTTTTCTTTTCATTCCTTTATTTTTTTCCTTTCTTTTCTTCCTTTACCTTCCTTCCAACCTTCCATCCTTTCTTCTTTTAATATTTCTTTCTTTCCCTTTTCTTGTGTCTTTTTTTGTCCTTTCACTTCCCTTGTCTTCCCTTCACTTTCATTGACTCATGTTGCATAACCTTATCTTTCATTTTTCTTTTCATTCATTTGCTTTCCTTTTTCTTTTCTTGTCTTCTTTTCCTTCTTTCCAAACTTCCACCCTTTCTTCTTTTATCATTTCTTTGTTTGTTTGTTTCTTTCTTTCTCCTCCCTTGTGTCTTTTTTATTCTTTTCCCATCTCTTCACATCACTTCCCTTTGCATCCCTTTTGTTCCCTTCCCTTTTTTTGACTTACCTTGCCTTACCTTACATTTCATTTTTCCTTTTATTTGTTTTCTTTCCTTTTTCCTTTCTTTTGTTCCTCTCCCTTTCTTCCAACCTTCCATCCTTTTATCTTTCTTTTTTTCTTCCTGATTTTTTCTTCATTTATTTAGTTTTATAATTAAATCTTAGATATGTACATTAATGCAACTATGGGGTACAATGTCATGTTTCCATACACAATTTGAAATATTACCTAAATCTCATTAACATTTCCTTCCCCATGGTTTCTTCTTTCTTGTGATATATTCATATTTCAAAATTCACATATTTATCATTTAGCCTTGTAAAATGCACAATTGGTACAGAGCAAATTTTTATCGTTTCTTCAGTCATCCTCCCCTATTCTGTCTCAATCCTCTTTCTTCATTATCTTGGGCTGTTGCTGAGTTGCAGCATTTATATTGAAGTGCATTGTTTCTATGTAAGTTTGATAGTAGTACTGAGTACATTGGATATTTTTCTTCCATCCCTGACACACATTGCTAAGTATCATATGTTCCACCTCTCTGTAATTTTCTTTTCCTTTCTTTCTTTCTTTCTCCTTGTGTCATTTTTGTTTCTTTTTCTTTGCATCCCATCCCATCTGTTGTCTTCCCTTCCTTTTAATTGACTTACTTTGCCTTACCTTTCATTTTCTTTCATTCTTTACTTTCATTTTTATTTTTATTCTTTGCTTTCCTTTTTTCTTTCTTTTCTTCCTTTCCCTTCCTTCAAACCTTCCATTTTTTTCTTCTTCTTTCTTTTCTTTTCTTTTCCTTTTGTTCTTTCTTATCTCTTTGTCTTCCTTTTTGTCTTTTTCGTTCCTTCTTTCTTTTCTTCATTCTTTTTCCTTGTGTCTTTCTCTTCATTTTCTTTCCCTCCCATCCTTTCCCTTAGCTTCCATTTTCTTCCTTTTTCTGTCTTTGACTTAGCTTGCCTTACCTTACATTTCTCTTTTCTTTTCATTCATTTTCTTTTGTTTTTCCTTTCTTTTCTTTCTTTTTCTTTCCTCTAACCTTCCATCCTTTCTTTTTTTCTTGTTTCTTTCTTTTATCTTCCCCTTTTCTTTCCTTCCTTCTTTTTTTCTGTCTGTCTTTATTTTTCCTTTTTTTTTCTCTCTTAACCTTTTTCTTCCTTTATTTTCCGTTCCTTTCTTTTCCTTTCCATTATCTTCCCTTCATTTATTTGCTTTTCCCTTCACTTCCTTTCCATTCCTTTTTCTTCTCTTTCTTTTCCTTTATCCTGTCTTTTTTGTTTATTCTTAGTTTTCTTTCCTTTATTTCCTTTCTCTTTCTTTTTCTTCTTCCTTTGTTTCTCTATTTCTCCTATTCACTCTTTCTCTCTTTTGTATTTTTTCTCCTTTCCTTTCACTTCACTTCCCTTCCTTTCCTTTCCTTTCTTTTTTCTTAACTTTCCTTTCCATTCTCTTTTCTTTGTTTTCTTTTCTTCTTTTACTTTCCTTTATTTTCTTTCTTCCCCCCAACTTCTCTCTTTTTTTTTTTTTTCCTTTTTATTTTCATGAAACAAATTCTCACTCTGTTGCCTGGGATAGGGTGTCATGACCTCAGCCTATCTCACAGCAATATTCAACTTTGCGGTTGAAGGGATCCTCTTACCTCAGCCTCTGAATTATCTAAAACTACAGGTAAGTTGCACAACATGTTGCTAGCCTGTTCAATTAAGTAGAAAACGGGTAGGATATTAGGCTTGCGTGTGCCTTGTTTTTGTTCAGCCTTGTCACCAATTCCTGAGCTCAGAGGATCTGCACACATTTGTCTGCATGAGCCTCTAAATATTCTAGTCATGTGTGGCAAAAGGCATTGAGGTCTAGTTAAGAAATGATCTTATAAGGAGCTTTGAGTAGTGTCCAATCCTCAGTCCATTATGACAAATAGGGAGTTTGTCAGGACTGTTTTGCATATCTGTGGTGGCAGATATCACCAAAATTATGCAGGGATCTGTTTTTTGCTTATCAGGTTTCATTATTGTTTGTGTATTGAACATGTGGTCCAACAAAATTCTTCTATTTCCCATGTTGCAAGAGAAGCCAAAAGGTTGGACACCTCTGGTCCTGAGGTCACAAACATTGGAATAGTCCAGATAGGCTGATATTTCCCATCATCATAATAAATAACTAAAGGTATGGAGTACACTAATGGATACATTGCCTAACCAGATGTTGAGAGAGGACCATAACTGAGACACTTACATTCCCAAACAAACTTATGCTAGAGAAATAAGTAAAACATCATAAAAGTATAACTGAGAATTGTGTGATATATTTGTCAGGTGGATGTAGGATAATATTTAAAAATAAACATATCCTACATCAAGCACACAAAGTAAATTTGGTGTGAGTTTAAAATTGTAAGAATAAAATTTTTAAGCTGACTCTAAAAAAGGTTATAAAGATTTTAGTTACAGATTCAACTGAACCCTGAAGCAGGTGATAAGCAATAGTTGCAAAACAAGTATGCTCATGACTATCTGTACCAGGAAACCACCCATCCCCTGTGATTATACGTTGAAATGTACATTCCAGCAGGGTGCTTGCAACGCACGTACCCTGCTCTCTCTGACCCCCTCCCCGCCTAAAAACAGCCCATAAAAAGGGCCGTCCCCCCCAGACTCAGGGTCGACCCCTCTGTCTCCTGCGTGAGATACGAGTCGGCCCCAGAGCTCTGGTCCTCCCTCAATAAAGCCTTGTGCACTTTGCATCAATTCGCCTCTCGTGAGTCTCTGGTCTTCACGCTATCACGGATTCTGAGTGGGGGTCCCTCTCAGGGTCCTACAAAAATGACTTACTTTTCTTCCAGAGGCTTAAGAAATCTGGACCCCCACTGGGTTACTCACAGAGATAGGCTTTTTTGGAAAATTCCTTAGGCCTTTTATCTGAGGCAGTACTCCCCGTTAAGCCTGAGATCCGGGGGCGTGCAGCCCTTCCTCAGAGACACGGGCCAGAGGGTTGACATATGTTAACAACATATAGTCAGAGGTCTATAGATATTCTGCCCTGAAGAAAGGACACAGCCATTACTTCATACTGGGTAAACTGAGTGAATGCTTGAGAATATTCTATTAACTTTGTTCCCCTGGGGCTACTTCCGTCTTTGTACCCTGCTTAGAGATTAGTCATTGTTTTGAAAATAGGAGAGATTTACTAAGAGGTGATTGTATTGATATGTAAAAATAAAGTAAGAAAAGGAGGAAACTAATTGTTAAGTGATTAAGTGTGTACTGACTGAAAAGGTATAAAACCTACACTTAAAATAAAAAACTTTGCTATATACAATATGTTATATTATGGTGTATAGTCTGTTTCTTGGATTAATAATTACAGGAGCGAGTTTACACCTACAGCAAAGCTTCTGTTCGTTTGTGTCTCTGGTCACACAACAGTGGATGACATCACTTTCTGATCAATGGGCTCTGGTTCTTGGTCTATAATATCTCAGGGCAGCAGGAGGTGTAAATCGCACTCTTCCATGTCCTTACTAATCCGTGACTTGAAAAGGAAAGGAAGGCTTGTTGAATACTTTGACCACATAGACAAAGAAACTTACGATGAAGGAATTGAGTGTGAAGAAATAAACTCACTGTTTCGTAACAGTTTCAACCCAACCACACACCCAGACAGCCACTACACATGCCTAGCAGAAATAAGGCTAAGCTTGAAAATGGTAACCCAAGGCAATACCCATTGTGATGTCACCCAGGGTTACCATGTTGTGACTTCATCCTGTAATGTCCTGGAGTCCATGGTTGTAGTCATGGATACTAAGTGGCTTTTTCCACTCACTTCAGTTGCTGTTACTCAAGTGTTTGTACCAAGACACTTAATAGCCCTCCATCCACAGACAGAGAAGTGTTCTTCCCTTTGCACCCTATTGACTCTATTGACAGTTGAGTTTCCTAGCACTAAATTGACACTACAGCTGAGATTTTATATAGCAGCATGACTCAATCTGCATCATAGAAGACAAAACTGGATGGAGTCATTTTAATGAGATGCTATTTCAAGGACCTCTTTTGCCATCTACCCTAAAACATCCATTTGAAAGAAGCTTACAAATTTACTATGCCTGTTACAGCCTCAATTTGTTCAAAGCATCACAGGTCTTAAGCATGTCTACTTTGCTTGAACCATCAAGGTAATTCTGGTCTTTTTTAGAAGATGAAGATATTTGTTGGTTTGATTTGTGCATGTATGTGTGTACAGGTATTTTTGAGATACAGTTGCCATATGTTGCCCAGACCAGTATTTCATGGCCTAAGCCTAGATCATGGCAACTCAAACACCAGTATTCAGGCAATCCACCTGCCTAAGATTCCCTTGTGGCTAGAACTACAGGTGCCTGTATCAATGCTTACATATTTTCTCACATTTTAGTGGAGACAGGGTCTGACCCTTGGTCAGTCCTTTCTCAGCACCCCCTCATTCAACAACTCCACCCATCTCAGCCTGACACAGGGCTAGGAATATAGGCGTCAGCCACCAAGTTTGGTCATTTTCTGTTTCTTTGTTTCCCTTCTTCAATTCCTCCCTTCACCCCTCTCTCAATTTATTCTTCTTTCTTCCAATTCTCTCTTTCTCATTTGCTTGCTGTCTTCATTCTTTTCTTCCTTCATCCCTTGCTTTCCTCTATCTCTCTCTGTTCTACACCTTCAGGAAAAATTCTCTAGTACAATTCTCAAATACTGAGAATTTCATTTAACTATGGATAAGATGTAATGTGTGAATAATGTGTAAACTCTGGTGCCAGTGTCTTGTTTTTTATTGTAAAGAATCAAGAACGGGCACACTTCTACACTGCTGGTGGGAATGCACAGTAATACGTTCCTTCTGGAAGGATGTTTAGAGAATACTTACAGGCCTAAAAATAGACTTGCTATTTGATCCTATAAGTCCTTTACTAGGTTTATACCCAGAAGAACATAAATCACAATATAACAAAGACATCTATACCAGAATATTTATTGCAGCCCAATTCATAATTGCTAAGTCATGAAAGAAGCGCAAGTGCCCATCGACCCACGAATGGACTAGCAAATTTTGGTACATGTATACCATGGAATATTATGCAGCCTTTAAGAAAGATGGAGACTTTACCACTTTCATGTTTACATGGATGGAGCTGGAACATATTCTTCTTAGCAAAGTATCTCAGGAATGGAAGAAAAAGTATCCAATGTACTCAGCCCTACTATGACACTAATTTATAGCTTCTGCATGAACACTATAACCCAACTATGCCACAAAAATATGGGAAAAGGCCAAGGAAGGGGAAGGGAGGGGGGGAAGTTATGGTGGAGGTAGGGTAATGGGTGGGGCCACACCTACGGTGCATCTTAGAATGGGTACAGGCGATACTTACTAAATGCAGAATACAAATGTCTATATACAATAACTAAGAAAACGCCATGAAGCCTACGTTTAACAGTTTGATGAGAATATTTTAGATTGTATATGAAACCAGCACATTGTACCCCTTGATTGCACTAATGTACAGAGCTATGATTTAGCAATAAAAATAAACTATCCTTACAATTAAGTAGAAATGTGAATTTCAGATACTTACCTTAGAACGTTTTTATATTTTGTGATAGTCTTCATAAAATAACTGTTACTTGGATCTGACAGTTCTCTACTTTCTCACCATCAGTTTGGATCTCATGGTAATTGGCATGTTTATATTATCCATGTTTCCTAGTAAAAGGTTGATGGATACTAGGTTATGTTACATCATTACTTCCCTTTGAAATGAGTAGATGTTTTTTAACATTACACTTTACTCATTTAGTCACCGAGATCCTGTTACATGTTTTTCTCCCACTCGTAATAGCAGACAACTAGATTTTTGTATTTTAAACTTTATATCATAAAAAATTACAAGCAGAGAGAATAAAATGAATCCCCACATACTCATTTGTACTTAAACTCTTTCATAACAGCCATTCTAGTTTCTTTTACCCACCCCCTTCCACACTGACTTTGCCTCAACTCCCAATGATACTGAAGCTAAACATAGATAACATTTAATTTTTTAATATTTCAGTGTGTGATGTTTTGAAAGATAAGGAAATTCCTATTTTATATATAACTATGATACCACCAGCATACCTCCATAATTAAAAATAATTTTTTACTACCAGATATATGGTCTACTCATTTGAAATCAGAATAAGAACTGTTAGCCTTATTAATTTCAAATATGATTCTGCATTTTATTAGTACCAAGGTAGAATAGTGATTTTTACTATTGCTTACTAAGTCCAGGTGGTGTCTTGAGGACATTTTCATTGAGAGTAAGTTATTTATTGCTTTTATACCAAAACAAATTCTAGTTGTTTTTCTCACTCTTTTATTATTAAAGCTATGGAATAATTTGGGTAGCAGGCAGGAGGAAAGGAAGTAACTATTCAAGATAGTAAGTTAAACTAGGTATTTTCTGTCCCACCTACCTCTGGGCCCAAGACTTTTCTTTGTAGCCAAAATTGTTCCACATAGTACCGATTTGAAGATTTTGTATTTATAAAGAATTTTGTGACTATTTTGGGGAGGATAATCAGGAAAAATAAAGACTCACATTCTTTTATCCCACAGAAATTAATAAAACTTTTCTAATAGAGGTAACTGAGAATATTTCTTTTTGCTTTGCATTTTAACTTACCTACTTTCCCACTAAATTGTATAATTTGAGAGCTTGAAGGGACTTTGTAGATCCTCTGGATGAGCATGCCTCAGAATTCACAGGAAGGCTTGTTTTAACACTGGTAGCAAATCCCCAGGTATCTTCAGAGTTTCTGATGGAGTAAGTCTGGGGTGGAGCTTCAGAATTTACATATTTTTGAGGAGTTCTGGTGTGATGTTGTTCATCCAGTGAAAACATTCTGAGAATCACTGATATAGCTCAATCCATTTTTCTCTCTCTCTCCATTTTTGCAAGTGAGGAGATACAAACTAGGAGGCAAGTGACTTCTTTGCCCCAAACTAGTTAGTGACACAACCAAATCAAAATCCAATTTTTTTTTTTTTTTTTTTTTTAAGACAGACACTCACAGGTCACAGCAACATAAAACTTTTGGGCTTATGTGATTTTCTTGCTTCAGCCTCCCTTGTAGCTGGGACTGCCCACCACAATTCCCAGCTAGGTTTTTGTTGCAGTTGCTCATGTTGTTTAGCGGGCCTGGATGGGTTCAAAACTGTCAGCCTCAGGTGTATGCGGATGGCACTGTAACCACTGTGCTATGAAGACCAAGCCACAAATATTAAGATACCTTGTTAACACTCAATACAGTATTTTTTCTATTATACTTTTTTCCCCCAGCAAAGTAGTTGGCTCAATAGCTTTTTTACAAGAATTCTCAACATATTTGGATTTTCTTGATAGTCATAAATCTTTATCTCCCAAGTTCAAAAGTTTCTAACATGTAGTCTAGCTATTAAAAATTTTTCTTTGCTGATGTGTTTTTCTTGGGAGGGTTTCATATCGTTTGTCAAATTCTTAAATGGGTTACCTTCCTTTAAATGATTAAGACTCTGTCTTTTTAGATCAATTTTGGCTTTTGGAAATAACCTAGGATCATTTCGAAGCTCCATAATGGTTAATGTGAATATAAAATGGAAATTGCTGGATTTGGTCAATGAGGTGTGCTTTCAATGTGCCCTAATAGCTGGCTTCATGTACATTTAACTAAATGATACCAGGGGCTTCTATGTACCCTAAAAGCTGACTTTGATGTATATTCAATGAAGTGATACCTGGGACTTCTATGTGACCTAAAAGCTGGCTTTGATGTAAATTAATAAAAAGTGTTTCAGAAATATTTTGATCAGTGACAGCAGCATTGAACTAGGTGTACTTGGGATGATGTGGAATGGGGATGGTATTAATTTGGATATTTTACCTCTGGCTTATTGATTTGAAATACTCTATTGCAATGGTTCTCAACCTTCCTAACAGCGAGATATATTTTCATTGTTTCCAAGGGGTCGCCATCCACAGGTTGAGAACCGCTGGTCTATTGTTTCATATTCATAACATGTACTCCAAGAAAAATATTTTACTAATGTTTTAGAAATACTAGGTTGGATTTCACAGAATTAACAAATCTGAGATAACAAAACCAGTTGGAAAGTTGAAAGATATATGCTTTATTTTAATGGTCATTAAATTACTCTTTTTATTTTGCAGATGAGAAGCTTGAGGCCAAGAGAGGTTAAGTGCTTTTTGCAGGTCATATGGTTGGATGATGATAAATTAAGGGCAAGAATCCAAGTCTACTGAGCTGTAGACTAGTATCACGCTGCTTTTGTCATGCCATTTTTCCTACTTGCACACATCACATCAATTGATTGGGAGAAACCACCTTAAGATTTTCATACAGAGCAGTGTTCTCAAAGTATTGTCTAAAAGTGGAGACCTAAAAAAATCAGCATCGTCTGGGAACTTGTAGGAGGTGCATATTCTTAGGCTAAACTCTATATGTATTGAGTAAAAAACTCTGGGCATAGGGCCTAGCAATGTGTGTGTGTTTTGATTGCTTACTTTTTCTTTTTATTTTCTTGCTTTTGTTGTTGTTGTTGAGACAGAGTTACAACCTATGCTGTGAGAAGAGTGCAGTGGCATCACAACTCTCTGCCACATCAGACTCAGGTTGTGGGCATCCCGCTGCCTCAGACTCCAGAAGCCACTGGGATTACAGTGCTCACCATGGCACTGGGCTGGGATTCTTTCTCAATTTGTTTATGAGTTGGGGTCTCACACTCACTCAGGCAAAACTCGAACTCCTGACCTCAAAAAATTTTCCTTCTTCAGCCTCCCACAGTGCTGGAATTAGAGCAATGAGGCACTGAACCCTGTAGCAATCTGTGTTATAAAAAGCCTGCCAAAGAATTCTGATGACCATCCAAGTTTGAGAACTACTGGTATACAGTACTGTTTCTCTACTCTGGCTGAATATTCTAATCATTCAGAAAATACTGGTGCATAATGTTCTTTGCCCCTCACCCAGACATATTAGAATATCCCAAGTGAGGCCTGAGCCATTATTGTATTGTAATAAAATAAATGTTTTATTTTAGAATAATTTTAAATTAACAGAAAAGTTATAAAGATAGTACAGAGGGTGCCTGTGTGCCTCTCACACAGATTACTCTTTAATTTTAACGTATTTTATAACTATCGTACATTTTCCAAAACTTTGGAGTTAGCATTGGTACATTGCTACCAACTACAGACTTTATTCTCATTTCACTAGTTTTTCCTCTAATATCTGCTTTATATTCCTGAATCCAATTCAGGATTCCTTATTGCATTTAATCATTATGTCTCCTTAGCTAACTCTGGTCCTTATTTATTTATTTTTTTTTTACATTTGAATACACTTATTTGTTTTTTATTCACATTTCTAAGGTTGTTTTTCATGTTAAATCTCAATATTTTTTATTTTTTATTGTTGGGGATTCATTGAGGGTACAATAAACCAGATTACACTGGTTGCATTTGCTAGGCAAAGTGCTGCTTGCAATCTTGTCTTGCCCTCAAAAGTTGTGGCACACTCCAAGGCCCCACACCCCTCCCTCCTTCCCTCTCTCTGCTCTTCATTTCTCCACCCCTCCCTCCTTTCTCTTTCTAGTCTCTTCTTCTCCAACCCCCACCGTCACCTTAATTGTCATTAATTGTCCTCATATCAAAATTGAGTACATAGGATTCATGCTTCTCCATTCTTGTGATGCTTTACTAAGAATAATGTCTTCCACTTCCATTGAAGTTAATATAAAAGATGTAAAGTCTTCATTTTTTTTAAATGGCTGAATAGTAGTCAATGATGTACAAATACCACAGATCGTTA
>CAUYPK010171947.1:0-27242 GCA_963574355.1 Loris lydekkerianus | reverse complement strand
TATTGCATGTCATCTTGTCAGTAGACTGATAGTGATGTGCTTGAAGGGGAAGGGAGGGGGGAGGTTTTGGTGGAGGGAGGGTAATGGGTGGGGCCACATCTATGGTGCATCTTAGAATGGGTACAGGCGATTGCACTAATGTACACAGCTATGATTTAACAATAAAAAAAAATACAAAAGAATGATTTCATTAAATGATTGTTCTGGTATTGTGGGTGCCTACACTCACTGGGTGCCACATAAAATGTGTTTGTTGCTGTGAGTTGAGGCCAAAGTTTAAAAGCTACAGCTCTAACCCCTTCTTCCTCTCAACTCTTCCTTACCTCTGAGATCTTTGTGGTCCCTTTCTGATATTTGCTTGTTTGTTTCTCTCACAGTGAGAAATGGAACCACCTTTTCCTCAGGATTTGAACTTCCTGGCATAGCCATGGGGAAATGTTACAGATTAAACACTGTGTCCCCCCCAAAAATCACAGGTTGAACTCCTAATTCCCAATGTGACGATATTAGGAAGCAGGGTTTTTGAGCCCACATGAAAATGCTTAGTGCCTTTATAAAAGCGACCGCAGAAGAGCTCTCCTGCCATCAGGTGAGGACACAGCAAGAGGATGGCCATTTATGAAGCAGGAAGTGGGCCCTCCCCAGCCTCCAGAACAACGAACGAGAAATGAATTTCTGCTGTTTCTAAGCCACTCTGTCCACAATAATTTATTATAGCAGCCCGAACTAAGACAGGAATATGCTCATCACAAGAAGTTAGAGTCTTCATTATTGGCAATTTCTGATTTGGGGAAAAGGAATATGAATTTTTTTATTTCAAAGTGATTTAAACAAAGTGGCAGAAATTTAAAGACAACTCTCAAAATGGTGCCCCACAGGCATCTCTGGAGATAGAAGAAACCCCAGCATTGTTCTCACACCCCTGCATAGCTAGCAAACCAAGTGGTTTGTTAACTGGTAAGTATCCAGAAAATTTTCCTGAATGAGTGTGTCTGATGATTGGGACCAATGACTCTTCCTGTTTCTACGTTTTCCTCATTGCATATCCTGTTCTCTTAACCCCTTACTTATTCCTGTATTTCCCCAAATCCTTCTATTCTTCCTTCTAGCCAAAGAACCAATTGGAATACAAAAATGCTAATTTATAGTTCTTCGCCATGTGTTTTAATGTCAGTTACACAAAATCTTTATCAATTTGAATTAGAACAACTCTTCAGTAACTGAGTGGTCATCAAAACGGTAGTTTTTATAACAATTGCTTCTACTTCCAGCCTGCCATGAATCCATCAACACAGGCATCACTGGCATTAAATTTCCCAAGTTCAAGCAGCACCTCTACACAGTGACTTTGGAGTTACTCTTTGATTTGCTAATCATGCTGAGAGGAGAGCCGCCATACAGTCAGAAGGCATCTCCATAGAAGCAAACGTCTCTATTAACAATCTGAAACACTGACACAGTCATTCCGAGCCAATAGCACCATTATGTGCACAAAGCAAGATGAATGGGACAGCGTATGAGGCCAGCCAGAAACCCTTTCAATACGTGATGAAGATACCTGATTTACTGCAAATGTAAGAGGCAATTGTCATTCTGTGATATACAGTTACTTTTCTTCATTGCAGACTATGAGGGAATGGTTCAATCATGGTAGCTGACTTTTTCCTTTTACCATATAATTATTATTGACAGATTCATTTGGGGTAAGAGATGGTCTTTGAGAAAAACACTGGGAGGTTGCGGCAGAACCCTGGACATGGGAGCAGATGTGCATTATAAAGCAATATGTGGCATAATGAGAAAGTCACTCTTCCCTATCCTATTAATTGCTGGCACTACCTAATAATCAAGAACTGCTGACCCTCCCACCCTGCAGCTAGCTCGCGTTTGCGTATTGTAATGCACCACGTCCCAAACACAAGCTCAACTCGATGTCATCGTGAGAGCCAGCATTTCAGCAGTTTTAATCTGAAATGTTAACCTGCTCCCTCTGCATTGCCTATAACACAACTTGTCGATGAAACATAAATACCTTCCAATACCTGATGGGCTAAGCAAATGATACAACACCACTGATGAACTATTGTGCAGAAATTTCACCTGATTAGTTACAAAGATGATTTGCAAATATGGAAAATGCTTTAGACATGAGGACAAATGATAAAAGCAGAATGCAAAACTGTCAGAATACTAAGATGACATGGATTTTAAAAAGCAGTTGGACGTAGAGAAGAAAAAGACAAGCTGTTATACTGACGAGGAGGTTGGGAAGCAATTTCTTTCTTCTTTTGAAAGTATCTTTTAATATGCCTATGATATTCTTACAATAAAAGACATTTTAAAAATCAAGCCCACCTCTTATGAAAAAGTTACCCCTTACCATAAAATCCCTAGAATGAAGCCTACATATGATAAATGCTAATACTTTTTTTTTTTTTTTTTTTCAGATTCAAAAATAGTGCTGGAATCTGCCAAGGAATTGGCTCACATTATTCAATGTCAGACACATTTACACTCATATGTATTAGTAATTCCTTTGGTTGACTTTTCCTCGCTGTTGTCATGACAACCGTTTCCACTGCCATTAGTACCTCTAGGGCCCAGTCTTGTTCACATATTTTTAGGCTGTTTCTCTTCTAACAAAGCAATTAATACTTGTGGCATGTCTGTGTCTGAAGCCCAGGTGACCTGTCTCCTGGAACTGCTGAGTTTTTGGTTTCCGGCCTTTCTGCATCATAGACACTTCTGTTTCTTTGTGGTAGTTCTTTTCACTAAATATTCCAAGCCTCTTTACTGTTTCTAATTTACATTCTACTTGTATTATGTAAAGTTTCTTTTCATCATACATATTCCATACTTCCCTAACAAATGACCTTCTCCCCATCACCAATAAAATAGCATATGTTCATTAATGCTTACTTTGGATTATCATGACAGAAGAGAATCGAAATATCTTAGGAAAAATCAAGACTTTGGAGTGATTCCAGACTAAAAATCCCATGATTATACAGTCTGGTTTTGCACACTTCCATTCACAAGGAGTTCACAAAAGCATGCCATTTCCTCTTGCATTTTCTGACAAATGGAGCCATCTAATAGTACTTTCCAATGAGCATTAGGATTACTGGCTTCCTATTTTTACTTGTCAAGTTAATTTTAATAGTAATGACCAGTATGGTAAGGTTGCTGTGAGATGGATTTATTCTTATACTGTTGAATAATCAATTTATACCAACTTTTTTTTAAGCAACATCCATTATCAAAAGACTAAACAACCTTTACTCCTTTCAGCTCTGCAGTTCTTATAGGAATATTTTCAAAGGAAAAAAAATCCAAAATTTAGGAAAACATATACATATTGTTTACTTTCAAGTTGCTTATAATACAAAAAACTCAGGAGCCATTTAAGTTTCTAACAGTAGATGAAAATACATGGTATACCCATGCAGCAAAATAATATGCAAATAGCACATCTATATGGCACAGCAAGTACACATGATGTAGTAATAATTGAAAAGTTAGTTTTAAAAAAACAAATGTGATTATCACATAAATATAACTTTGTATAAGAATAGACTGAGCTAGGGCCAGGTGTGGTGGTCCACACCTGTAATCATAGCACTCTGGGAGGCCGAGGAGGGTGGATAGCTTGAGCTCACAAAAATACACAAAAATAAACTAAGTTTAATAAGAATTTGTGTGCTACAGTTATATTTGTTATTTCACAAATTCTCTTCTAAACCATAAGCCTCATAAGATAAGAAACTGTGTTACAAACAGTTTGTAGATGAGACAAACACAGTTATAGGGGAGGAAAAAATAATTTTCTTCTTTACTCTTTCTGGGTTGAAATGGACCACTGTAACAAAGAACAAGAGGGAAAAAAGATGTTTATTGGCATGTATATTTCATATATGTGTACGCAGGGAATGAGCAATTCTCAAAGAGCTGGCTTTGAATTCTAGCTCATGGAGTGTCTTTAACAAAGAAGAGTATACTTTTTTTTAAGTACCAAAACAAAGGAAAAGAAGTTTGAATGTCTCTAGGGGTGGTAAATTGTGTGAAGGCAAGTACTTGGCAGATAAAGGCTAGTTAGTAAAACATTTTATGTGGTTTCCTCTGCTGCCTTATCCAGGCTATTAAGCTCTAAAGTTGTCTTCTGTGGTTAACCTTTAGTCCTTCCTGGTAGAGAAGGGAGGAGTGGGCAACTTTGTCTCTGTAAATCTGTGTCCTGCTTCTAGGGAAATAGGGTAAGAGCTGAGAACCTCTTCTCAAATGCCTTTAGCTCAAAATAATCCTTATGCTAATGTGGCACATTTTGAGGTGACACTATGCTCGCCTATAATCTTGTATCTATATGATTTACCATAGTATCTGTGTTTTCATTGCATAAATGAATGAATGGATGGACACATAAGCATGAGTAGCAAAAAGGATGGAAGCCAATATCCTACTAAATTTTTAAGAGTAGTTACCTTTGCAAGATGATATATTTGGTGTTTTCCAAGTTATCCTTTACTTAGGTTTTCCATCTTGTCAACTTTTAATTAATCTTCCTAAGTGTATGTCTCTCTCATGGAGACAATACAAATCTACTACTTGTCTATTTGGAACTCTTCAAATAATAGGCATAGATCAGACTATCTGACGTGGATTCTCAATCCCACACAGGGCTTTCTCTACTTCATTCTGCAGGACCAAAATGTTGTTAAAGGAAGTGAAAAAGCTATGTAAACTCTAGAACTCTGTACACATATGAGAATTTGTGTGCTATAATTACATTTATTATTTCTCAAATTCTCTTCCTAATACATGAGTCAGGTCACTTCCACTGTCATAAATCTTCCTGCCTAATGAATAAAATTCAATTCTCTAGTCTTATTCAAGGTCTTCCAAAACCTGGTTCCAAAGTATATCTCTAATTTCATGTCCCATCACCATACTACCCTGGCCTCATCTGATGACTTGCCATTTGCTTCATATACATGCAATGCCTAGCCTTCTGATCTGTGCTCGAACTATACCCTTCACCTGAAAGGCTGTTATTCTCCATCCCTCTTGTCAAAATTCTTTGTCACAAACTCAAATTTCACCTTCCCTGGCTAAGAAGATATGATCAGCCATGAAAATCAGCCTGTAAAATGCTAAAAATTGAACTCTTTTTATATGTTCAAATGCTTAGGCATTATTTTCTGTTATCAAATCAATCAAAAATCAAAGCACATAATTATTCACAGGCCTTCTAATTAGAATTTGCTGTGATCAAGTAATTTCACCTGGCAGAGGTTCCACCCTGAGAAGTTCACGCACGTGTGTGCGTGCACACGTGCGCACATGTACCACGGGGGTTGAGATTCAGAATTAATGTGACCACCCTCTGCAGTATGGGTGCGAGTGGGAGGGGGATGAGGAAGAGTAGCGCAGACTGACTGGAAGAATTTTCTGGGATTGTGAAACCATTTCATAATAGTCGTAAAGAGCTCCAAAATTAAAGCTTACAGTGAGAGAAGAGAGTAGTCTGATAGATGGGCCGAGAATAGCATGTCAAGGGAGGAAATGAATTTCAGAGGACATCTGTTTCTAGCTTAGAAGGCATAGTCAGAAAATTCACCAAAATATGACATTTTCAAATGTTCCTTTTTACAATGGCCGCCCAGTATTAGCCTTCATCCTGCCAATGAGCACATGCAGGAGATAAAACCTCCAACCCAGAAAAATACCAACTGTCAGAGGAGACTGACACATGGCAACCTCAGCTGACGCAGGCCTGGAAACGCCATCACGGAAGCACTGTGCTTCTGTCCCTCCTTCCTCCCACAGGTGACACTGCAACACCACAAACCCATCTTCTCTGCTAACAATTGTCTGTCTGCACTCTTTTGGAGTTTTTAGAATATTTTCATTTTTGTAAGTTTCCAAATTTCCATGTTCTTCAAAAAAGGCCAGAGATAACACACACCTCCATCATTTGCAAAAATCCACTCACCCCATTATTTCCCAATAAATGTAGTGTGCACTTCTCCCTTTTATTTCCCTAATTCCCTCAATAAGCGCTAACAGAATTATGCCCATATTTTATCTTCCAAGGCCTTTTCCTACTAACTCATGGGAGAATTCCTAGTTCACACTGTTTCAAAGATCCAGACAGCTGATTAACGCTGATTTTACTCTGTCTCTCCAGAAGACTGAACAAAAATAAATAGGATTAAATCACATCTGAGAAGAAATTCTGACAGGAGAAAAAAATGCTTCTTAAGTATATACATCAAACATTACGACTGTTTCTAAAGGGTATAGAACACAAATCACCATAGTTCTCGACAAAAGTGTTAAGTCTACTTTTAAAGCCCTAACTTCCTTGGAAGAAGTGATCTAGACTGAAATACTTCTTGATCCTTTTCTTTCACAAAAAACTTGTATGACAAATATCAAAACAGCAGAACCAGCTAACTGCTTACCCAACGTCCCTTCTCCTTCTTCCTGGTAAGGGGCTCTTCTCACGTTGCAAGTGGTAACCATGTAACCTGGCTGGTAAGATGCGAGCAGTGATGAGCCCAGGAGTTTCTGGGGATTTGTGCCAAATCACTAAAGGCTTCTTCATTGCCAAATCCAAGGTCGCGTCTCAGCTTTTACTTCATCTTTCAGCAACATTTACCAGCTTTTCAAAGAAGAACCAGACGTAGCCAGCACTCTCCTTCCCCTTCCCATTCTTCTGACTGAAAGGTGAGCTTCGAGCCTAGCGATGCAGCCACCATCCTGGGACGAGGACCCACACGCTAACGCCAGCAGAGGAGGAAGACAGACAGCATCTTGAGCCAGCATTGCAGCCATGGACGGCCTCTCCTGGACTTACTGTTATACACAGGAGAAAAAGAAATCACTGATAGGGTGTTCCATTATTTACAGCCAAACCCAAAGCTGGCTGACACCGCTAGGTTCTGCCCTCCCTCCCATTACAGCAGCTGGGTGTCCAGACTCCTGCTAAATGGAAGTTACTCCACCTGGTCTCTGGATCCCCTCCTCCTGACCTTCCCAAGGAATTCCCCCTCTCCCACAGCATCAGGCTCTTTCTCTCCATTTGATCAGTACTATCAGCATAAACACGCTAGTGACTACTGTCTTGAAAGAAACAGAGAGAGAGGGGAAAGGGAAGGATGGACCTCTTGATCTCATATCCCCATCTAGCTACCACCTCACTTCTGGACTTTTTTCTGAAGTTACCGTTCTACTCACTCACTCATTTTCACCCGGAGCCACTTCACAGCCGTCATTCATACTACACAAATGAGACTACTTGTGCCAAATCACTAAAGGCTTCTTCATTGCCAAATCCAAGGTCCCGTCTCAGCTTTTACTTCATCTTTCAGCAACATTTACCAGCTGCTGATCAAACCATCTCTCTTAGAACTGTCTGCCTTTGGCTTCTGGGGCAGCCCATTCTCCCGGCCTTCCTCCTCTCCCAGCCGCCCCTCCTTCTCCTTTGCCCGATGCCTCTCTGTTCAGCCTCATCAGAGTTCTCCAGGAATCTGTCTTAAGCCCCGTGGAAGACAAATTAATGGCCCCCAAAGTTGTTCATATCCTGACTCCCAGAATACGTAAACATTTTACTTTACACAGCAAAAGGAATTCTGTGAATGTGACTGAGGATTTTGAGATGGAAAGGTGATCCTGGATTATCTGGGTGGGCCAGGTGAAATCACAAGCCCCCACACCAGGCTAAGAATATAAATGGTTTTTGAAGTCACAAAAAGCTTTGAAGTCCCTTTGGAAGAAAGTATAGATAAAGAAGCAACTTGGAACTATATTAGTTAGGGAAAATGTGACAATGGAAGCAGAAGCTGGAGTGACGGACTTTGAATATGGAGGAGGGGGCCACAGCCAATGAATCCAAGTAGCCTCAAAAAGTAAGAAAAAGGATTATACCCAAGAAGCTCCAGAGAGCTGTCAACACCTTGATTTTGGCTCAGGAACACACATTTTGGACTTGTCACTTCCAGAAGGATAAAATAAATTTGCGGTGTTTTAAGCCACCAAATTTGTGGTAATTTGTTACAGAAGTAATAGGACACTAATACAGGTCCCAACCCATTCTTCATCTATACATTCTCCTAAGGAACTTTGAGACATTCAAAAAACATCTATATTCCTGGCCTGGTACAGCAGCTTATACCTGCAATCCCAGCACTCTGAGGCTGATGCAAGAGGATCTGTTGAGGCTAGAAGTTTAAGACCAGCCTGAGCAACATAGAAAGACCCATCTCTACAAAAAAATAAGAAAATTAGCCAGTCATGGTGATGGGCACCTGTAGTCTTAGCTACTCAGGAGGCTGAGGATACAGGATCACTTGAGCTCAGGAATTCAAGGCTACAGTGAGCTATGAATGCATCCCTGTACTCCAACCTGGGCAACAGAGCAAGACACTGTGTCAGGAAAAAAAAAATTCTATATGCCAGTCAAACCTCTCCCCATGAGCCCAGATGCATATATCCAAATCACCACTTAAGAGTAAAAAAAAAAAAATAAGTGGCAGCCCCTTTACAAAATGTAGACTTACCTGTCTATTTTTGTCTGAATATGTTACCTATTGAATTAGTCTGTATATTTCCGTACTCCTCATGTGTGGTAGCATCTGAGGATGCAGAACCAGCCACCACCCACCTCATTCATTCATTCTTTTACCCAAATGTGGTTATTGACCCAACCTGGAATGTGCCAGGTGCCATGCCAGTTCTATCTTGTGTGTCTAAGAAATACCCCAAACTCCTCATGGCCAAATGGGACTCTAATTTCCTCACCTTGTGCTGCCCACCAATACCTCCTCCACCATGAAAACAAACAGATGAAACCCTCTGCTGCTTTCCCAGATTTCTCCATTTCAGGAAAATGCACTGTCACCCTCCCAGTTACTCAGACCAAAAACTTCGGACATGCATTCACCCCTCTTTTCCATTCCTCACATCCAACCTATGAGCAAACCCTATCATCCCAAGTCCATCTCTCCATCTCTGCTGCTTCCTCTGCAGTCCAAGGCACGACTCTCTCATGGGATACTGTGACCACCTCCCATAATTCATTTCCACACAGCAGCTAGAAGTCCAGGTTTGACTTTGCCTCAGGAACACAAATTTTGGACTTGTCACTTCCAGAAGGATAAAATAATAAATTTTTAAAATAATAAATTTTTTTAACAGGTAAGTCAGACCATGTTATGCCTGCTTACAATCCATCTGTGGCTTCCCACTCACTTAGAATGAAAACCAACCTCACAGTGCCAGCTACTGAAGACTTTCCTGTGTCTTCCTCACTCTCCGTCCTTGTCTCATAACTGCTTGCTACATGTCCACACTGGCCATCTTTTTTTTTTTTTTTTTTTTTTTTTTTTAACAGATACACAATATGTCGCCCTCTGTAGAATGCCATGGCATCACAGCTCACAGCAACCTCCAACTCTTGGGCTCAAGCGATTCTCTTGCCTCGGCCTCCCAAGTAACTGGGACTACAGGCACCCACCACAACGCCCAGCTATTTTTAGAGACATGGTCTCACTCTGGCTCAGGCTGGTTTCAAACCCATGAGCTCAGACAATCCACCCACCTCAGCCTCCTAGAGTGCTAGGATTACAGGCATGAGCCACTACACGGGGCCCACACTGGCCACCTTTTGAACATACGATCTCCATTGTGCATGAGGACCTCCCCACTAGCTTTTCTGTCTAAAATGCTCTTCTCTGGATTTTCTTTCTCAACCTTTAGGTCTCATCACACAGCAGGGAGACTTTCTCAATCACCCTACATAAAATCGCCATTCATTTTCCCCAAACATCTTTCTATTTTAATTCTTAGCCTATTATATATGCTTAGTTGGTATTTGGTATTTTTCTTCCTTTCTTCCTTTCTCTTTCTTTCTTTCTTTCTTTCTTTCTTTCTTTCTTTCTTCTTTTTTTCTGACAGAGTCTCCCTTTGTCACCCTCAGTAGAGTGTCGTGGCGTCATAGCTCACAGCAAACTCAAACTCTTGGGCTCAAGCAATCCTCTAGCCTCAGCCTCTGCCTACAGACCCTGCTGTACTTGGAACTACAGGTGCCCACCACAATGCCTGGTTATTTGATAGTTTTCCTATTAGTTTATTCTCTTTCCCTCTAGAAAAATGTAAAAGTTATGACAACAGAGGTGGCGTTGTCTTCTTTCCTACTGTATGCCTGGATCTTTGAAAACTGCCTGGCATATAGTATGTGTTCAATAAACAGTTGGGTTTTTTTGTTTTTTTTTTTTAACAAGGCTTAGCTTTTATATTAGTAGATTCATTGACTTAAAGCCACTTTTACAATTTGCCATAAAAGTGTTAATGTTCTTGCCCTTAATTTCTGTACATTTCTCATTATGGATTAGTAATCGTTTACCAGCAACACTGGTTCATGAACCAGTCCTCTTTGAGTAGGACTATTCTAGAAAGGTTTCTGCATTATAACAGTCTAGGAATTCACCTTTATTAGAATTCTAGCTCGGAGGGGAAACAACAGACATTACTGATAAATAACTCCTAACCACATAACATTTGTTGTAGAGTAAAATGAATGCCTAAGACCCGTCATGACAGTTGGTGCCCCCCACATCTACTCATTCCTATGAGAAGTCTGCACTGTCATTACTTGTATGAATAGCACTCTGTTTGATTTCCCTGTTTACTTTTTCTGTCTCCACTACTGGATGTGAAGTCCTTGAAAATAGAGATTATGCAGTACCAGTCGCTCGACTGGTACATGTCAGATAGTCACCATAGTTGAATGAATGAATCAATGACTAAATTATGAACAAGACAGGACAGCATCCTGCTCTGTCACTGCATCCTCACTGTATTCTCAGATGTTCTCTCACTACACATGAGGGACACATAAAGATACAAACTAAATTAACTGGTAGCAAATGTGGACCAAAAGCGGGCTTAGTAAGTCTGCATTCCGAGAGGGGGCTGCTTACGTGATTCTCGCTTTCCACTCTGGTCAGTTCAATAGGCAGGCAGGGTCCACCTTACTAAGTATCAATGTAGAAAAACACCCTAAGGCAGTGGCTCTCACCTTCCTAATGCCACAACCCTTTAATGCAGTTCCTCTTGTTGTGGTGACCCCCAACCATAAAATTATTCTCGTTGCTACTTCGTAGCTATAATTTTGCTACTGTTATGAATCGTAATGTAAATATCTGATATGCCGGATGGTCTTAGGTGACCCCTGTGAAAGGGTCATTCAAGCCCCAGAGGGGTCATAACCCACAGGTTGACAACTGCTGCTCTAAGGAGTCTCTGCTTAGAAACATTCTGAAGGATTGTCTGAAACATTCTAAGGATCTCAACCCCAATTTTGTAATGAGAATGAGATATAATTCCCTAGCTATACCAATATACTAAAAGCCCTAGAATTTTAGAGTAGATTCTAATAAAAAATCTCCTTTCACTATGAAACTAATAAGACATGATTGCATTAACTAACATTATGGAAAATGTACTAGCTTTCAGAAGCTTTGCTAAGAGCTTTACATGAGATACGTTATTATTTTTCTTATTTTACAGATAACGTAACTAAGTTTAAGAAACAACACTTACGCACTTACTACGTGGCAGATCCAGGATATAAGGCTGTTGCTTTGACACCTACGTAACCAGTGCACTGGCCTGAACCAACCACTGGGGCCACACACTAGCCCGACTGTCTCAGTTGGTTCTCCTCTCTTCTGAATGGCTTGGTATATGTGGCTCCCAGCCTACCTGTTCTATTCTCTGCTAGGATATATAGAGGTCTTAAGTTTATGCCAGGGCTCCTATTACAAAGACTTGAGTCTCTGCTCATTCAAATGGCTGTTTTATCATACCTGAAACTCTGACACATTTAGCTTAGCTCCCCCCCACCCCAACAAGTCTGGGTACTGCTGTGAACATCTGCCTGAGGGTAGAGGCCCCTGGCTCTCCATGCTGGGTCCTCTGCAGCTGGGCTCTCTTGGCCTCAATTTGTCACTGAGCTCTGGCAGCAGGATTAGCTTATTTGAAAGTTCTTTGACATGCAGAGTGTAGATCTGCTTGATGTGGAAAGTTAAAATAACTCTCACTGGACGGAAACATGAAGGAATATCATTTCCTCTGAAACACCATTACTAACCGCACATAAAGTTCTTAATTACTTCACCCGCAATTTTTTATAGTTTATTCTAGAATACTGCCACAGGGAACAGGGCTTTTTAATCACATTTGGTAAATTCTAAATTGAAATGCTTTAACAAACTAAATCATCAGGTACTGTCATTTCTTAATCATTTCAACCCCATAGCTCAGAACAAGAGCTTCCGTTGCCCCTTTTCCCTCTGATAACACTTGGATCAGACAGTAACATGTTGTCCTGCTACGTGTGTCATGGGTTTTGCTTTGGCATTTGACCATTTGCAACAAGGGAGGTGAGGATAACAGGATAAAGGCCGAAATGTGTAGTCCTGGTTAACATTTTTTTCTACAAAGAAATACATTAAAAGGCACATGCCATCAACGTCACATCTTTTTTTTTTTTGGCTTTACACTATTGGAATATTCACAACAGCCTCCTACACTGAAAGGGAAGTCCCCAAGATAAGTCATAGCTGTCAGTCATATTTTCAAATCAGCCTATTTTTAAAATGCCTGCTAAAAAGGCACATCAATAAGGGATACATTGAAAAGCCAGGGAAAAAATGCACCTACATTCAACCACTGAAACCTTCTGCCTCACTTAATGCAGTAGGAAGCCGTCCACGTGGAGGTCATGTAGCTTTAAGAAAATGAAGGCCTCAGGCATATCAGAAACACAGCCAATCACGATTATCAAAAATAAATCAAGTCTGTGAGGCACAGTGCACAAGACATCCCTTCTATCCAAAAAGAAATATTGGGGCTTCTTGGTGTGGCAACTCCTCACAGCTGTCAGAAGCCAGTTTCCTTATCAGTCCAGCAGGAGTGTAATTAAAGACAATGGCCAGAGCAGCTGTATTGAAAAAACAAGTCATTTGCCTTCCCCTCCCCCACCCCTTCTGCTCACATAGTTAATCTGAACATAGCATCAGCTCCATCACCAAGGCTTCTTCAAAAGGCAGAATAATAGGAAACATATATCTGCTTCCCACAGTGGATTATGAAGGTTAACGAAATACTTGCTGCCATCTTGCTATTACATTACACATTAGTAAAATGCAAGTCATTTAGGTCCAGAAATTCAAAAGCTCCTGAGAATAGGGCAAGTTTTGGCAAATTAGAAAAATCATCTTTAGGAACAGAGGGAATCAAGACAAATGGCTTATACTCAGTGGTGTTCTAGAAAATGTTTAACAACAGGCTTTCTGAGAGCAACACGTTGATTTGTAACATTTTCAAATTTCTGTGGCACAAATACTTCCAAAGTGGCTGATGTCAAGCTGTCAGTGTGGCATCACTGACTACAGAATCTGAATACAGAGTTGAGAAGAAAATCACAGTCAGATGCTTTTATTATATAAGGTATTTCCACCGTACAGGTACAACAGATATAAACAATCTCAAGGATATAGATAATATTCATAGTTGAATATGGCAAATAATACTAGGAAGTGGTAAAATTTGAGTAGTAATTACTTTTGAATTTAATATAATCCAGTGAAATCTTATGTACTTTTGTTTTTAATAATAGTTTAATTACCACCTTGCAGAATGCCTGAACATAATCATCTCTCACAAGCCAGGACACGCCAGCTCCAGCCGGTCTACTATACTCTAACTGCTGTGTTACTAGAAGTAATAAATAGCCTCTGGTTATATCAGGTAAAAGCAAACATGTATCAACAATACCCATTTTATTCATCAGTGAAATTTGTTGACTTTTTTCTCTTTAATAATTTTCCCAAGACCTCCCCTCCTGGAATGATCTCCCTGAAGCCACACAGGGTGTAATTTAGGAATGTATGTATGTGTTGTTACTAAAACAATGAAAACTAATTTCATAATCAGTTGTGTTGAGAATTTAGGGATGTATGTACGTGTTATTACTAAAACAATGAAAACTTCTTTTCATAATCAGTTGTGTTGAGAATATACCCTATTTTGTAACCTTTTCTTCTTTGTAAGTAACTAGGGGCTAATAGGAAATTTTGGCTATCAATTTCCATGTGAGGTGAAACAATAAATTAATTCTAAGTGAGGTGCCAGGCCATGCTGAGAATTGGAGGGGGGGAGAGGTGATCAAAAAATCTCACTTACTTCTGAGAAGACAAAGCTGACATACTTGTTCCTATCCCTCCCCTAAGTATAACTAAAAACCCTAGAAATTATATCTAAAATGAATAAAAGATTCAGAAAGGTGGAGAGAACGAGACATACCAGCCAGAGAATAGCACAGTGGCAAGTTGGCTGGCTTTTCATTCTTCCTGGTATATCCCAGACTAGGAGCCGAGGAAGCTGGCAACCTAAACTCACATTTCATGTACCAGGGAGGCCGAGGCTGCTGCTCCCTACATCCCCATCGGGGCAGATTCAGGAGCTGGAACTGTCCTGAGCTTTCACAAGTCCAGGTGCAGGGAGCTGAGGGAGAAAACACAGTCAGAGCCCGCAGCAGGACAGAGGCGAGAGTAGAGCCAGTGTAGTCACACCAGAGTGTGCTGACGATGTGAAGTTGACCATGGACTGCACTCTCCTTATCAGAAAGAAGAAATCAGGATTTCTCACAATGTACTGTGTAACTTTACAATGTCACATCGCAGATCTGGAGGCCGCAGCTCTGAAAACGTCACATTTTCTAAATTTTAACTAGAAGACAAGTTCAGAAGATTGGTCCTGTTGAAAGCCTAAGAAGCTAAGGGGAAAGGGTTTGGGGGATGAGCTTCGGAATGGTACTTTTAACGTTGTTAAGTAGGTAGCTGAAGAGTGCCAAGAAACAACAGGGATATCTCCGCCCACTTACTAGCAGAAGCAACTTCTAAATCAGCAGTTCTCACCCTGTGGAGACCCACAGGAACTGTATTAAAGGGTCGTGGCATTAGGAAGGTTGAGAACCACTGTTCTAAGTAAAAGGTCTTCGGAAAAGCTCAGACTAAAGGGGATAAGGTAAAATTCTTACATCTAAATAGTGTTATACAGCCTTCAAAAAAAACACCGTTTGCCATCTACAAAAGTTCTACCCAGAACAATCAAGACAGAAGGCTGTATACCTGCTTTAACAATAACTCATGCTCTCGGTCATCATGGAAATAAGCATGATGTAATTATTAAACTATTGGATTATTGCCTGTGGCTGATTAATCTCAGAACATCAGACAAGGTGTTAATGAAGCCACAGCGAGGGGTCAATTGTCATGAAGTCCATTCAGGGTCATTGTGCTTCATGACTTTTACTTGACCCCTCACCCCAACACCAGGAGGACAAAGCAAAATACAGTGAAGAAATAGCCCTACCGATAGCACAGGAGTATCACATGTGTATATAAAAGAAACAGATTATTAGGTCATGGCTGGCACTGAATAGGCAATTTACTCAAATGATGAACCATTTCATACTCTGTAATTTGACATGGTTTTTTCTTAAATAGCATACTGGACAGATATATGCTTCCTATTTACATTCAAAAACACAGCAAGCTCTCCTTCCACCAGTATAGAAGACTGAAAAATGAGGTGAGCACCAGACTCCTGGCCTTAACTGCCTGGCACATCGTCTCCCTGCTTCCATCTGTCCCTTGGCCTCTGCAAGCCCTTTCTGCCCCACACCAGGACTCTGCTGGCTTCCTGTTCTATTTTAGAATTACTGACACCTGGACTGCTCCTAAGGGACTCTTTCCCTTTGTGCTGCAATGAAGGACTCAGTCTCCCTGGTCTTCACCCTTCCCTTCTGAAAACGTCACATTTTAGACGTTTTTAACATACGAATTCTAAGTTAGAGGGACACAAACATTTAACTGACCCTCCCTATAGAGCAGGAGATAGATGTTATTATTTTCCTTACTTTACAGAGAAACGGAGGCAGAGGGAAGTGAGGCACAGAGCAGACAACTTGGACATGGCTGTCAGGAGCTTGGAACTCTGGTTATCTCAGTGGTACACAGCACTGTTCTCTTTAAGATAGGGAAGGGAATACACAAAAAGGAAACACAATGTACTATGTGCTCTCCCAAAGTAAGCTCAAGGTGCATTTTTGAGGGGGTTGCTATTTATCACTATAAGAAAATAAACAGGAGTGATTCAAGGTAACAAATACATAGAAGTCACAAACTGGGCATGGAAGCTCATGCCTATAATGCAGGCACTTTGGGAGGCTGAGGCAGGAGGACCTCTTGAGGCTAACAGTTCAAGACTAGCCTGGTTAACATAGCAAGACTTCCATCTCTATAAAAAGTGAAAAAAACAACAGTCAGGCATGGTGGCACATGCCTATAGTCTTGTCTACTCAAGAGGCTGAGCCAGGGAGATCACTGGAGCCCAGGAGTTTGAGGTTACAGTGAGCCCTAACCACACGACCACACTCTAGTGTTGGTGACAGAACAAGTCTCAAAAAAAAAAAAAAAAAATGAAGAAGTTGCAAATTGATGAGAGTCCCCTGAGTTCCCCTAGTAATTATCTTTTGGTATTGAGAAAACTCAATATACGCTTTCAGAAAGAAGAAGTGCTCTACTATTTAATAGACGATGAAATATATCTACAAAAGAAGACTCAAGCTGCCTTTAAAAAAGAGAGAGATGAGGGTGTGGTGAGGAGACTCCTTGTATATTTATATGAAATAAGCTGCCAGATATATTAAGTGAAAGCTAAGTATAGAACATGTATATTTTGGGTAGAAAAAGGAGAAATATATATTTATTTATTTTGTTTGTTTGTTTCAAGAAATATATATTTAAATGTATTTATACTTGTAAATGCTTAAAATACTCCTAGAATGCTATGGTCCTAACAGATAAACACAGATTGACTCCACAGAAGGGAACAGGGTGGCTCAGGATCCTTGGCAGAGACTTCTTCCTACAGACCCTATTATATCTCTTGAAGTTGTATTCTCCCCACCTCAGTCCCTTTACCTGTGAATTGTATTCACTACTCAATAGATAACAGAAAGACAGAGGATAGGCAGACTGTAATGTAAGGCAACTGAAAAGCTCATCCAACCCTCAGCCTGAGAAGGCTGGCCCTTCTCCCTTCCTTTCTCCACCCATACACCCATTAAATGACTGTAAAGACATGTAAATATACTTTTGAAGTAGAAGATAAATATAGGAAACTTTCAGTATCTATAGGAGAAACCCATAGCTCACCACTTCCCTACATTGACCACCTCCTTAAGCTGACCTAATTTTCATAGACCAGACACACACCACATGTATATATAACAGAAACAGATTATACAGTACAGTAGGCCTAGTTCCTTATGTTGGCCACCTCCATATGTTGACCAGTTTGTTATAGTTCCTTGGATGGTCAACTTACAGAAGTTCTACTGTAGTTCCTTCTCTTCCCCAGTCCTTTCCACTACTCTACCCCTCTTTACACAGAGCCTCCCTCTTCTTAAAAATAAATTTTGAAGAAAGCTCTTGAAGGATGGCTAGTGCCCTGCTGATTGTTAAATTGAGCTTTAAAACATTTTTTTGACGCAATGAAAACATACCCTTTGTTCTCCTGGCTTTTCTTCTTCATCTGGTACTATGATCTGAATGTTTGTGTCCCTCTAACTTAGAATTCGTATGTTTAAAACCTGTTATATTAGGGAGTAGGGCCTTGAAGGGGTGATTAGGTTATGAGCTTAGTGCCCTCTTGAATGGCATTAGTGCCCTCAAAAAAGTGGTGCAAGAGAGCATATTTGCCCCTTCCACCTTGTGAGGACACAGCAAAGACAAATGTCCTGAACCAGAAAGCAGACCTTCACCAGACACTGAATCTGCTATCACCATGATCTTGGACTTCCTAGCCTCTAGAACTGTTCATAAGCCACTTAGTTGGTGGCATTTTGTTATAGGAGCCCAAACAGACTAAGATGTATGAGTATTACCAGTGATACTTAACTATCTAAAGTGTAAGCTTTCCCTGATGATTAAATTGAAGACCTGCGAATCTTTCCAGAAGGTAACACAAGAGTCTTCTGTACATAATGTCATTTTTTCATCAAGCATTTTTCAAAAGAAAAACGCAAGTTGAGTAAGAATCAATTCCAGCAAATCATCCTCAAAATCTGCTTCGCAAACATACTTCCTGGGTAACCAAGAAGTGATCTGCATTGTCCAATATGAAACAATTAGAGCTGAGACCTACTATGGAAAATATGACAAGCGTTAATACCTCGCATTTCTGCAGGGTGGAATTGAGAAAACAACACGACAAAGAAAGGCATTGCACTATCTGTCAGTTGTAGGGAAGCTCATGTTATTGTTGCCGATTAGTTGCTTCCTACCCTGCAAGACAATTACACATCCTGGCAGTGCACCACGACCCTTGCAGGCCTATCTCCCTGTCCATTGTCAGAGCTGGCCATGGACTTGATCTGCCAATAAATGTCAGCAGAAATGAGTGTGCTTACTCCAATCAGGATTGTATTGAACAGGACTGTTCTTGCTCTTTAATCTCTGCCTCAAGAGTGGTACGTCCTAGATGGGATGCTCCTTCAGCCTGGATTTCAAAATGAAGCTCATGGAAGAGAGCCATATGGAATAGACCCCAGCCACAGCTGCCACCACAGGCAACCTGCAGCAATAGGAGAGTTTCAGCCCATCCACAGAGACAAAGAAATAAATCTTTGTTGTTATTAGCCGCTGAGACTCAGGGGTTGCTTTTTATCACAGGCTAGACGCTTAATATAGCAAACAAATCATGTTGCGATCATCCCAGGAATAAAGAAACTAGGTAACTGTATGCTAAGGAAAGGGGGAAAGAAATTTGCCTTATTTTCAGAGCATTTGCTGTAGACCAACTCCTAGGAGTTTTCATCAAATCACTCACCAACATGAGACCTGAAACACCTCCTGAGGCTCATCCAGAAAAGAAGCAGCTGGGGTTCTCTGACCTCTAGTTAAGTCAGAGCTGGCATTCTACATCAGTGCCTTACTGGAACCTTTCATTAAAAAAAAAAATTCGCTGCATTACCTACAGTCACCACATTTTCAAAGGAGTAGATACCTGGCCTAGATTAATTTCCATGTTTTATTCATAATATCGATGTTTTAAATTAAGAATTATTAGCATCATTTTCAGAGAAGACTTTCTCTTCCAGTTTACTAATGCCTGAAACTTTGTATTTCCAAGAACAAATGCATTTTTATTTCCTATGTTTACCTACTTAATATTACCTACCTACCAAAAATCTTGGAACTCTTCCACTTTTTAGGGCAATCTTCAATTAAAATTTGACTTCCTCTTATATTGTCGAGAAGGTGATTAAGATGCTTATAAGTGTAACAATAATAATGTAATCTAATAATTTTTCTTTTCCGAAAGTTCATCAGTGATAATAGAGATATCATCAAAGGATTTCAAGTCATCAGAGTCTAGTATCATTAAAGAGCAATACCATCACCATTCATGACACGCAGGCATTGTTCTGGAAAGGCAATGACATCTGGAGTTTGATAAATGGATTTTGAATAAAGAGGAACATTATCTATACAAGGTGAAAGAAAGCTTTTAAAGGCAATGTCAAATGTAATATTCTAAAGCAAAATTCTCTTTACGTCTTTCCTGATGTGAAAGAAAATAATCTGTATAAAGATATCATATACAACTTCTAGTGATATTAACATTTTAACCTTTTAGTCAACATTTTAACTGTATAACTTTTGAATAAAACAAAACATTATGAACTTGCCAATATTCTTAATTCTAGGAAAGAATAGGGTTCCCAAAGTACATCATTAAAATTCAATGCTATGAACCTCTCCAAAGGCACAGAAAGGAAAAAAATTTTTTTGAAACAGAGACACTTTGTTACCCTGGGTAGAGTGCCGTGGGGTCATAGTTCACATCAACCTCAAACTCCTGGGCTCAAGTGATCCTCTTGCCTCAGTTTTTTCATTTGTAGGAGAGACGGGGTCTCATTCTTACTCAGGCTGGCCTGGAACTTCTTTTTTTTTTTTTTTTTTATTTTGACAGAGCCTCAAGCTGTCACCCTGGGTAGAGTGCTGTGGCATCACAGCTCACAGCAACCTCCAACTTCTGTGCTCAAGTGATTCTCCTGCCCCTGCCTTCCAAGTAGCTGGGACTACAGGCGCCTGCCACAACACCTGGCTATTTTTTTGTTGGAGTTGTCATTGGTGTTTGGCAGGCCCAGGCTGGATTCAAACCCGCCAACTCAGGTTGAGCCACAGGCGCTGAGCCAAACAGAATGGAAAATTTTAAAAGCAAGGTTTAGATGAAGAGATGATAATATTTTGGTTTATATGTCTTTTATTATTGCTATAATATTTTTAAACAATTACAAATAAATGCTGCTATTAGCATCTTAATTTACATACTAATTTTAATGTTCTATTTACATATGTTCATTTTAATCAACATTTAAGGACAGTGTATGTGCTTCTCAGAAAACATACATCATAAGATTGTAAAAAAGAAAACAAAAGCACTCATGATGCTATAAAAATACTAAATTCTTTGAGCCATTTGTTGATGCATATTTATATAAACCAGAAAAAAAAGTGGAGTTCCAATTCCAACAATGTGGTGATATATACTTATAGAATAATTCTCCTGTTGAAAACAATTATAAGCTGGATGAATATTTTGAAATATATGTTTGAAATACGGGGTTGGCCTCAAAGAAATACCAAGACAGGAAGAAATTATCGGGCCAAGACTTAGAAGATAAGGAAAACCAAGAGAGGCTATTCCAGAATTTAGAAAAATCCTCCCCCCCCCCCCAAGGCAAATGGCCAATTCTGCAACTGAAAACAACAAATGAGAGTCCAAGAAGGTAAACATAATTTTCTTCATTTTCACAGGACTAGGATTAGACACATTTGCATTCAAGGCCTGCCAAGGAAAAGGGTCTCTCGTATATATCCTATACTTCTCAGTGCGATTCTGTAAGGCTGCACGCACCTGGAGAGTAAAATGAAGGAGAAACAGACCTGTCCACACAAGGGCAAGGCCCAGATTTGAATTCTCTCAGTTTCTGAAAGGATTAAGTTGATCTGCCCAGACAAGCTTTCTACAAGAGCCAAAGGAAATCTTCCCTGGAGAAAGAAAACAATGCCAGGAGCCTCAAATCATCTCTAAAATTTTATAAACAATATCTGGCACTCAATCAAGAAAGAGGGGAGTGATCTACATATCCATTTTTACAAATGAACAACTGAAGCCACACTTAGAGGGACATTTATGGTTTCAAATGTACATACTAGAAAAATTAAAAAAGCTAAAAATGAATGATCTCAGCCCCCATCTTACAAAGTCAGAAAGAGAAAAGGATAACAAATTAAATAGTGAAAATGTTAAAAATAAGATCAGAAATTAACAAAATAACAATTATATGAGAAGAACAAATTTTTAAAAAATCAACTATATTTTCTAGAAATAGTCAAACATAATGGGGATGGATATTAATTTTATGCCAATAAATTTGAAATAATAAATGAAATAGACTAATTAATTCCTAGAAAAACATAACTAAAAACATAACAAAAGTATCCAAAAAGCAGAAACTCTGAATAGTCCTTCATCTGTTTAGAGAAATTGAACATAACCTGATTTTTTTCATATATTGTAAACTTTTCCTTATGTCATTAAATATACTTCTTCAGTGATTGAGGACATTTATTATAGTAGTAAGATTGGGTTTCATTTAAGCTTTGCTAGTTCTTAACTAGGGCACCTTTGATAAATTAACATAACCTCTTTTTGCCACAATATTTGCCCTTTAATATTGACTTCACAGTGTTAGAGTAGAAGACCAGTAGACAGGGCCAAGACCAAATGTAGGGATGTGAAGATTGGATGCAGATGTTCAACAACCCTCATGCAGAAGTTGATTAGAGGGGCTGATAACCTTAGGCAAGAGCTGGCTTCACCTGGCTGGTCAGCTACCTCTGCCACCTTACGTGAACTTAAGCTGATAAAATATATGTACAGTATGGTTGTATGATAAGATTTCCCCACCTCTGAAATCACATGACACTTCTAAGACAACCATATAAAGTATAAATATAGGAGGAAACCAATTCTAGGAATTATTACCCAAATTCTTAGTAAAAGCCAATCCCTTAGTCTTGAATATTCCTCCCTTCAATGAATAATACTTCAAAAAACCAAAAACCACTTCTTCCCAAGACATCTGCTCTTTTCAAGCCTGTGCTCTTTTTCTCTTGAGAGTATACTTCTGCCTTCAATTTAAAAAAAAAAAAAAAAAAAAAAAAAAAAAAAATGCTGTCATTTGGCTTACATTGTGTGTCCTGAAATTCTTTTCTCCCTCTGATCACCAGGAACCTGGAAAAACCTCCACTCAGAGGCCAGTTACAATAGGTGGGAAAGAGCATATACCTAGTACAATGAATGCCCTGGATCTAGTAAATATTTGGTACAGATAGCAATGGATACATTTAATGACAGCATGGTAGTCTATTTTCTCCTCTTATAAATACTATTTAATACACCAAAATCCTTGTTTATCTATCTTTACACTAGCCTTAATTTCTTCAGGATAAGTGGACCATAAGAGATCTGTGATACATAGGGCCTAGATGTCCTTCAGAAATGCTGGATCAGCTTCGCCTTCCACAACCAGTATGACCATGTTCATTTTTCTACACTCTTGCCCTTCCAGATATTATCCTTTTTTATTTTTGCGAATTTAGTAGGACAATGTGGCACATCAATATTTTAGTTATTTTTCAGTTTATTAATTATTTAGTAAGTATGCCATTTATTAGATCTATTGGCATCGTTAGTTGCCCTTTCATAAACTACATTTTTATATCTTTTATCAGAACAGATGAGAGGAAATCTGGTGCAAATCACAAGGCCTGGTGGTCAAGGAGTCCCAAAAATCCTATCTGAAGATTTCTTAGCCAGTCTTCCCTTCATGGGGACCCAAAAATTGTTTCCACATGGGATTTCTTCTTGACAGCTTTTCTCTCATCCATTTTCTTCTATGATTCTTGAATTTTTTTAATTGATTTATAAGAGCTCTTTATAGTTACTATTTATCTTTTAATTTTACTTATGCTGGTTTTTTACTTAAATTTCATTCTCATTTAATTATAAAAGTATTAAGGCCATGGATTTGTCTCTGGTTGAAGTTTTGGTCATATCTTATGGGTTCTTAGAGGAAGTTTTCTCACTATCATTATTTTCTAAATTTTTACCTTTGCAATTTGTTTTTCATCATGTCTGGATTTAGTACATAAATATGCATATGAGAGAAAAAACAAAATCAGGACAGCACAAATACCAACTCCCATTATCTGGTTTTGACTCTTTAATAATTATAGAATGCTAAACAAAATATATAAAAGCCATACGATGAGAATATTCTCAACTAAAGTAGTCTTTGTTTCTCTCAATTCAAAAGTCAAAGAAAAAAAATATAGAAGTAGGGGAGAAAAGTTCTAAAGGGCAAAAATTAACCATATTCACTTTTAGAAATTAGACACAGTTGAAATTATGTTGCATATTGCACCCATCGTCAAATAATTTTTTGTTTTTATTTTATCAAATAATGTTTTAACATACCAGATGTAATCTATAATGCCTCGGCCTCAGAAAATGAGATGATTCCAATGCTCGGCTGTGGACAGGCACCAGCTGTAGTTGGGTTTTTAGTGATCACAAGTGAAAAACATGTCATCACAACATACTTCCCTGGGGTCTGTTTTATTGGGTCTAGAATCACGTCCATGATTAACAACGTAAGTAGCATCGTTTATATTGTAGTGTTGACATTTTAGAATTGTTGACATTTCCAAAAGAGCCATCTGATAAGAGATTTTGAAATTATTTGAACTGAGGACAACCCCTGGCTTCTTGTCAAATTAAGCTCTTGTTAAATGCCTAGAGAGAGCGAGATGAGGCAGAAGCCCGGGACGAGACTTTTGGGAATGCAAAATTTAACGACTGTTGCTGAGGCACTGACAAAACCAAGGTATTTATTCACACTTTTACATTCCATCTTTTTGGAAGAGGACTGCTTAAAATAAGAGAAAATTGGCAACACTAATTTTGCTTACTCATGTTTACAAAATTAATAATTAATAGCCTCTCTCATGAGGAGGTATACAGTCATTTCAAAAGAATCAAGTTGTGTCCCTTCCAAGGAAATACAATATAAGGGGCTATGAGAGCTTGAAAATGCAAAGTAACAAAACATAAGCAAAATACACAGCTGCAAAAGGGATATTGATATTAGCCTCTCTTTGGGCACAGGTGGCCCAGTTCCCTTCAAATAGCTGTAAGAATCTGAGGCAATGACTCTTTTCAGATGCCACAGGCACAGAGGATTTTTTGATATCAGCATTTCTCAAACTGACTTACCATAGAATCCTTATATCCAGTACACATGGAACATTGGCCTGGGAAGCACCATTTGGAATATATTTTGTAAAGAGAACATTTGTTAATGTGCATACAATATACGGCCAAGTAGTAAAATACTATATGCAAGATATTAGCAATTATGGTATTATATATTTTACATATCTAGGTATTTATAGTTTCATATAAATATATGTAGATATACATGTAGCATATATTTTGTTATTACATATATACACACTCAACCCTCAATACGCACGGATTTCATGTGTATAAATTCTCCTATTTGCTAAAATTTATTTGTAACCTCCAAATCAATACTCACGGCACAATCATTTGTAGCCATGTGCAGAGCTGCAAAAATTTTGAGTCCCCACACATTCTTGTTCCCAAAGTTAAACAAAGCAACATGCCACCTTCTTGTTTTAGCTCTCATGTTGTAAGCAAGTGTTCTTTCCCACATTTTAGTTAGCCACATTTTTGTGCTTTTTTGTTGGTGATTTTGCCACTTGAAATGGCCTCCAAGCACAGTGTTGAGGTGTGTAGAGTTCTTTAAAAAAAGGCAGTGGCATGCCTTACAGAGAAACATCCTACAAGCTTCCATCAGGCATGAGTTCTAGTGCTACTGGCCATGAGTTCAATGTTAATAAATCAACAGTGATATTAAATAAAGTGTCTTACACAGAAACATGAAACAGGTTCTATAGTGATTGCTTGTGACCAGTGGCTCCCAGGAACCTCACCCTCTATTTTCTCCAGGAGTAATGATCTAGTCAGTATTCACTAAATCAGTGTTTCCAGGGACTTTGTAAACTATCACTACAACAAATAAGAAGAAAAGGTTAGAAAAGGTTATATATACAAATGAGTTAGAGAAACTTTAGGAACTTCAATGTCATAAGCTGAAGAAATAGCTCTGAGTAAGAGCCATCTCTTACAATCATTCAATCAGTAATTACACATTGAGTTCTTACTCTGTTCTGGGTGGTAAGAAAATATAGTGGTAAGAAAATATCAACATTGTCCTGACTTTGTGGAAGTTTGTGATCTAGCTGGAAGGGCCATCATGTGCATATGTTATATAACGCACCACCAGAGTAGAGAATACAGACTTAACCAAATAATTCCATTAATGAATTAATGATTGCAAACTTGGATAAGTGCTCAGATGGAAAAAACGACAGTTCTTTAACAAAGAAGCCACCCAATTTAGATGGAAGATGGGGCCTGGGAGGGCCTTCCAGTTAGAAGATTGGGCAAAGGGATCAAGACTTCCTGGAGAAATGGAAAAAAGACCATCATGGCCAAAGCGAAAGAAAAAAAAAAATGGTCCAAACTAAATCTGGAGAAACAGTCCAGGGAGAAGATGTCCAAGACCTTATAAGCCAAGCAAAGAAATCTTGGTTTTATTCAGAATGCAATGAGGGGTGACTGGATTATTTACCTTAAGAGGATCATTCTGCCATCAGCATTTTTGGAAGGCAGAAGGAGATGGTCAGAATCAAAGTGGGGGAGAATAGTTCAGTTATCAAGATCTCCCTTAAATGTCTTGCAAGCATAATTACAGCCTAACAAATACAGAGATGTAAATGTGCTGATTTGACCTTACACAGAGGGAAGAATGATGAGAAAAATCAAAATGGCTATAACCAAAAGACTTCTATAGTCCTTATTCCAAAAGTTATAAAACATGGGAACACTGTGACTTCTTTTTCTCCTAACTATACTTCTGAGTTTCCTTTCAGATGGATACGTAATCTTCTTTCCTGTAATTTCCTGTGTTTTTAAAAGGTGCATTTGAGTCTTCCTTCAAAGTTACACTTTATCTTATTATTATCCCATTTTCACAAAGTCTGCTTAAGTCACTTTTCGAATATATGAGTATTCTTATGAATACAATGACTTCCCTCCTCTGTGAATCCCAACACAATTTCCAGCAAGGATGAGGAGGCTGGAGTTATATCCATGAATTAAAGGTTATCAACATGACTCATGATTTAAGACATCTAGCCTTTGGCTGTGGATGTTCCTGTAATTTTTCCTGTATGGGTTAAAGTTGCATTTCAAAAGAGGAGATAAGGAAGGAGAGAAGGAGCTGGAACAGGAAAAGAAGGGAAAAGAGAAGAAACCTCCTTCCCACATGACTTTGAATGGATCTTGATTTGACCAACATTTGTAAACAGACATTTTTAAGACATGCAAGGAAATCAGAGAAAATGTTGAAAAGTCCTTATCAATTAGAGTTGCATACTCAGACATTCTAGGTAAGCTGTCTCATACTCCAGAAAAGGGATAAGATTGGCAAAAGGTTAGTAATTGCTGAGGCTGGGTAATGGGACACAGGGATTCATGCCACAGCCATGAGTCACTTAACGACTAGGGTATTTTCTGAGATGTGTCATTAGACAATTTTGTCACCATGCAAACACCATGGCATGTCCTTTGACAAACCTGGAGGGTGCAGCCTACCACATGCTAGGCTGTATAGCAGGGCCTATTGCTCCTAGACCACAACCTGCATGGTGTGTCACTGTCCTGAATACTGCAGGCGCCTGTAGCACAATGGTAAGCGTCTGTGTACCTAAACATGTCTACACATAGAAAAGGCCCCATACTGTTCAACGTAGCCTTCATGGCATTTTTTTAGTTATTGTATGTAGACATTTGTATTCTGCCTTTAGTAAGTTTCGCCTGTACCCATTCGTATGATGAGAATATTTCAGATTGTATATGAAACCAGTACATTGTACCCCTTGATTGCACTA
>CAUYPK010171945.1:0-10795 GCA_963574355.1 Loris lydekkerianus | reverse complement strand
GGTATATGTGAAACTTAGTAAATGTGGAATGTAAATGTCTTGGCACGGTAACTGGGAAAATGCCAGGAAGGCTATGTTAACTATTGTGATGAAAATGTGTCAAGTGGTCTGTGAAGCTAGTGTATGATGCCCCATGATCATATCAATGTACGCAGCTATGATTTGATAAAAAAAAAAAAAAAAAGGGAAAAAAAAATGATTTCTAAATAGTACCAACAAGTAATCTAACATCGTCAAGTATTATTCTACATCCTTGTGAAGACTTTAGGAAGTCACATGTTGGGTGGTGCCTGTAGCTCAAAGGAGTAGGGCGCCTGCCCCATATGCCGGACGAGGCAGGTTCAAACCCAGCCCTGGCCAAAAACCAAAAAAAAAAAAAAAGAAAGTCACATGCTTAACATCTACCCCAGGATTTCTACAGCTGTTCTCTTAAGAAATTAGCTGAGCGTTGTGGCGGGTGCCTGTAGTGCCCTCCCTACTTGGAAGGCTGAGGCAAGAGAATCGCTTAAGCCCAGAGTTTGATGTTGCTGTGAGCTGTGACACTACGACTCTACTCAGGGTGACAGCCAGAGACTGTCTCAAAAAAAAAAAAGGAAAAGAAAAGAAAAGAAAAATCCTCATATTTAGCAAAATCACTGTTTTCATGACAACAGTAAGCATTCAGTTCATCCATCATCAATCCACCTTTCACATGATTATAATTTATTAAGTGATGTAGATACTCTAAAAATGCAGCCCCCATAGTTCAGCCCAACTAACTAAAGTTCAACCTAACAAACTTGACTAAAATATATTAGCATTTCCTATATAGATTAGCTCCAAATCTTTTACTTAATAAGGGGAAATGACTGAAAGCCAATAGATTAAAGTGACATGCAGCTGACACCATGCCTCCAAGCATCTCGGGATTTCATACCCTAGGATTACTAAATCTATCTTGATTCATACAACTACTTTTCCTTCACATAGCAAGAGGTTTTTTCATATTACAAATGCTTCATTATCACCAATACTAATGGTTTAAAAGCATTCTAAGTTGTGAATTCAGTGTAATTTATTTGGTTCCTGCTTCCCAGGGGTTTTTCTATTTTTAATCTAACAAACCTACCTTTTTTCCATATGATTAGGATCTTCCTAGAAGAAAAACTGCTGGGTCAAAACATTCGAACATCTTAAGGCTACTGGAGGATGCTACAAAAATGCTTCTTTCACCAAGTTATAATCCTTAGACTAAATACTCAGTGAACAAGGTCGCTATATCCTTCCTACTATTACATTTTCAAATATTAGCCAATGATATTTCACACATACATATCACCTTTCATATTAGTAAGTTTGAACACCATTTAAACACAGATTACTTAGTATGTACCAGACCCTACATTAGACACAGAATGTAGCAGGGAACAAGATAAATGAGGTTTCTGGCCTACCATGAACCCCAGTTACTAGAAAAAAATGGTAACTTTCTCTTACAGCATTAGCTTAAAGATTAAGCAAGACGACAGACACAGGCACACACATACAGAGAATGCCAGAAAAAGTGGCATACTTTATGAAAGGAAAAAAAAAAACTATATCAAACTTGTAATACTAAGTATATATATTTTATCTTGTATCTCACTACAATTGGAGAAGTCAAGTGTGACTTGAGTATTACAAATTTAATACAAATTTTTCCTTTCTTAAAACGTATACTGGCAGCGTCCATATTTCAGTGGGTAGGGCACCGGCTACATACACTGAGGCTGGCGGGTTCAAACCCGGCCTGGGCATGCTAAACAACAATGACAAATAAAAATAGCCGATCAATGTGGCGGGCACCTTTAGTCCCAACTACTCAGGAGGCTAAGGTAAGAGAATCGCTTAAGCCCTAGAGTTTGAGGTTGCTGTGAGCTGTGACGCCATGGCACTCTATCTACTCTACCCAGGGCGACAGCTTACAACTCTGTCTCAAAAAAAAAAAAAAAAAAAAATAGGTGCACACTTTGTTTGGCATCCTTTGTAGATGAAATATGCAATACAGGCTCAAGGTAAACTTACCCAGCAAAATGTACTCAACAAATAAATTTTGTGCACACACATGCAAGGTATTGAAAATTTAAAAAAAAAAAAAAAATCGACTGGGAGGGCAGAACAAGATGGCAGACAAGAGACAGCTTTTTTGCAGCTGCATGTGGTGAAGATTATGGAAAAAAGACTCCAGGTACCTCTGGATTGTGGGCTCTGCCCAGAAACATCCCTTTAAGGGTATTGGGGGGGCAGTGGGAGACTTGAGGATCCCAAGAGAAAGAAGAAAGCAGGGGATAAGTGGCAAGTACTTGCTGAGGGCAGAGGTCAGCCAGTGTGACTGCATTGGCTTGTGGTGGTAGTGATAGTTTATAGACAGAAAAGGCCTGCCCTACAGGGGTTTTCTTTGGACCTGGGCACTTGGTTGCCTTGGGAAAGCATGGGCCAATGAGCAATTGATTTTTAACAACACCCAGGGGCTAGGACTGAGCCACTGGGCAGAGCAGAGCTTTCATTGTTTGGCTACAGGCCATGCACAGCTATGATAGGGAAGCTGCCCCTGCAGGAAAGGCCCTCAGGGTCCTAGTGTGAGGCTGGTCTGGCATGCGTGATAAGTGGGCAGCCAGTTCTGGGGAGATCTAAGCCAGCTTTCCTGGGGAAGCCACTGCATAGCCAAGGGACATGGTTTGGAAAGGTGGAGGCAAATCTATCAAGTGGGCTGAGGAGAGCTTCAGGTTCCCCCCTGTGTAGATTGAAGGCAAAGAAATCAGGAAGATGGGACCAGGTCTCCGGGCAAGACAGAGGCTTCCAGTCTCCATCTCATACAGCTGTATCAGCGTTGTGATTAGCATCTCAAATCCCAGAACATCACGTTACTCAGGCCATATACAGCAAGATAAGGTTTTTGTTAATTTGTTTTGTTTTGTTTTTCTTTTCTATTTGGTGGAGGTGGGGTCTTGTGTCTTCTCAGGCTGGCAAAAAGCTTCAGAACAAAAGGGACCCACCTCACCACAGAGGTTGGCATTAGTGGGTGTGGGTCAAAGTACCCTGCTATACATTACTATTCCTCCTATCTCTCTCTTTCTGTTCCTCTCTTCTATTTGTCAATTTTCCCTTTTAACCCCCCCCTCTTTTTTTAAATCTTTTATCTCTTCCTAATCTTCTCTTTGTTTCCAAAAGGACATTTTAATACCTTATATCAGAGGCATGGTAACTTAAAGAGCAGGAGTAAAAGGAAAAAGTAGGACAAGGAAACAGGCCAAAAGAAAACACTCATGAGGAAGAAAAGGGTTCTGAGGTAGCTAATGCAGAGGATTCCACCTATAAAGAAATGTCAGAGGCTCAGCGCCTGTAGCATAGTGGATGCAGCACCAGCCATATACACTGAGGCTGGCGGATTCGAACCCGGCCTGAGCCTGCTAAAACAACGACAACTGTAACAACAAAAACAACAAATAGCCTGGCATTGTGGCAGGCACCTGTAGTCCCAACTACTTGGGAGGCTGAGGCAAAAGAATCACTTGAGGCCAAGAGTTTGAGGTTGCTGTGAGCTGTGATCCATGGCAGTCTACTGAGGGTGACAAAGTAAGACTCTGTCTCAAAAAAAAAGAAGAAGAAAAAAGAAAAAGAACAAAGAAATGTCAGAAATGACAGAAAGGGAGTTTAAAATATGGATGATAAAAACAATGAAGGAATTGCTGGAAAAGTGGAAAATAATCAAAAGGAAATCCAAAAGCAGAATCAAATAAGAGATGAACAATATGAAGACTATAAAAGAATATGGCGCAGCTTAAGGAATTGAAGCAATCAGGGAACTTAAAGATGCTGCAGAAAATATCAATAATAGATTAGACCATGCAGAAGAAAGAATCTCAGAGGTAGAGGATAAAACTTTTGAGCTAACACAGGCAGTTAAAGAGACAGGGGGAAAAGAGAGAGAGAGAAAGCAGAAAGTTCATTGAGAGAAGGATGGGATTTCATGAAGTATTCAAACATACAAGTTATAGGTATCCCAGAAGGGGAAGAAGAGTGCCCCACAGGAATAGAAGCTCTACTAGAGGACATCCTAAATGTAAATTTTCCAAGTATCACCAAAGATTCTGACACACTCCTTTCAGAGGGATATTGGACCCCAGGTCATCACAACTCAAACAGAGCTTCTCCAAGACACGTTGGTGGTGGTGAACCTGTCCAAAGTCAAGATGAAAGAGATTCTGCAAACAGCCAAGAGTAAGCACCAATTGCCCTATAGGGGCAAATCCATCAGGGTTACTGTGCAATTCTCAAATGAAACTTTTCAAGTCAGAAAAAGGTCATCTGTCTTTAATCTACTTAAAATAATTTTCAGCACAGAATTCTATATCCTGCTAAGCTAAGCTTTAAAACTGATGCAGAAATCAAATAATTTACTGATATGCAACCATTAAGGAAGCTTGCCTACAAAACCAGCTCTACAGGAAATACTTAGAACTATTCTACACACCAACCATCACAATGGACCATGAGCAAAATTAAGACCTAAAAACTATAGGACAAAACCTAGCTTCAATAATGACACAAAAGATAAAACTAAGCAATGGTGTTTCACAAAATAAGATAATTAGAGCTTCCACCACACTTAATGATTCTCTCAATAAATGTTAATGGCTTGAATTCCCTACTGAAGAGGCACAGGCTGGCTGGCTGGATAAAAAAAGCATAAGCCATCCATTTGCTGCCTAAAGGAAACACACATAGTCTCAAAGAACAAATTAAAACTCAAAGTTAATGGTTGGAAGACAATTTTTCAGGCAAACAGAATGCAGAACAAAAGAGGGGTTGCAATCTTATTTTCAGATACATGTGGATTTAAAGCAACTAAAGTCAAAAAAGACAAAGATAGTCACTTCATATGGGTCAAGAGAAAAATACAACAAGAAGACATTTCAATTCTAAGTACTTATGCACCCAACTTAAACACAACCAGATTTTTGAAACAGACCTTAAATGTTCTGAGCAATGTGGTATCCTATAATACCATAATAACAGGGGACTTTAATATTCTTTTTATAGAGCTGGACAGATCTTCTAAACAGAAACTAAACAAAGATACAAGGGACTTAAAGAGAAAAACTGTGCTTAATAGACATATGCAGGCATCCCAAAGCTGAAGAATATGTTTCTCTCCATCCCAAAGCTGAAGAATATGTTTTTCTCATTGGCCCATGGAACATTCTCCAAAATAGATCATATCCTAGGACACAAATCAAACCTCAACAAAATTGAAAGACCTGAAAAGTATACCCTGTTATCTTCTCAGACCACAAAGCAATAAAGGTGGAAGTCAACTCCAACAAAAATTTTAATCCCTACACAAAGGCACAGAAATTAAACTACTTTATGCTGAATGACCGATCAAGGAACAGATAAAAAAATGAAATCATTAACTTCCTTGAGCATAACAACAATGAACACACAAGCTAACAAACCTGTGGGACCTGCAAAAGTAGTCCTAAGAGGGACATTTATCGCATTAAATGTCTATATCTAGACAGAAAAAAAAAACAACACAGAAATAGAGCACATCAAAATCTAAGGAATTATCTTAAAGAAATGGAAAAGGGGCAGTGCGCATACCTCAGTGGGCAGGGCACCAGCCACAGACATCGAGGAGGGCAGGTTGGAACCCAGCCCAGACCAGCTAAAACAACAATGACAATTGCAACAACAACAAAATAGCTGGGCGTTGTGGTGGGCGCCTGTAGTCCCAGCTACTTGGGAGGCTGAGGGAAGAGAATCACTTAAGCCCAAGAGTTTAAGGTAGCTATGAGCTGTGACTCCATGGCACTCTACCCAGGGTGACAGCTTCAGACTCTGTCTCAAAAAAAAAAAAAAAAAAAAGAAAGAAAGAAAGAAAAGAAAAGAAAAAAGAAATGGAAAAGGAAGGGCAATCCAACCCCAAACCTAACAGAAGAAAATAACCAACATTAAATCAGATATAAAAAAAATTAAGAAGAATCATTCAGAAAATTAATTAATCAAGAAGTTGGTTCTTTGACAAGATAAAATAGATAAACATTGGCCAGATTAACCAGAAATAGAAAAGCAAAACCTTTAATAACTTCAATCAGACACGAAAACATGGAAATAACTGATACCACAGAGATACAAGACATTGTTTCTGACTACTACCAAAAGCTCTATGGACAGAAACTTGACAATGTGGAGGAAATGAACCAATACCTGGAATCACACCATCTTCCTAAACTTAACCAGGAAGAAAATAGATCTCTTGAACAGACCAATATCAAGCACTGAGATTGAAGAAACTATAAAAAGGCTTTTAACAAATAAAAGCCCAGGACCAAATGGCTTCACATCAGAATTCTATCAAACCTTCAAAGATGAGCTTGTACCTATACTGCAAAACCTATTCCAAAAAATTAAGGAATCTTCCCCAACACATTCTATGAAGGAAACATCACCTTGATTCCAAAACTAGGAAAGGACCCAACTAAAAAGGAGAACTACAGATCAATTTCACTAAAGAATTCTGGTGCAAAAATACTCAACAAAATCTTAGCTAAGAGATTGCAGCTACACATTAAAAAAAGTACACATCACGATCAAGTAGGCTTCATCCCAGGGATGTAAGGCTGGTTTAACATACACAAATCCATAAATGTTACACATCCTATCAATAGAAGCAAAAACAAAGACCATACGATACTCTCCATAGATACAGAAAAAAGAATTTGACAAACTTCAGCACCCTTTTCTAATAAGAACACTTAAGAAAATAGGCATATGTGGTACATTTCTTAAGCTGACTGAAGTCATCTGTAACGAACCCACAGCTAACATCATACTGAACGATTAAAACAGAAAGCTTTTCCATTTAGAACTGGAACCGGACAAGGATGTCCACTATCATCGCTATTATTCAACACTGTGCTGGAAGTTCCAGCCAAAGCAATCAGGCAAGAGAAGGGTACAAAGGGCTTCCAGATGGGGGCAGAGGAGGTCAAACTCTCACTCTTGGCTGATGATATGATCTCATATTAGACAATTCCAGAGTCTCAACCACAAAAGTCTTGGAAGTGATCAGGATATACAGTAACTTCTCAGGGCATAAAAATTGTATATGCCATACAAAAATGGCCTTTGTACATGCCAATAACAGCCAAGTTGAGAAGTAAATTAAGGACACAATTCCCTTCACAGTAGCTTCAAAGAAAATGAAATACTGGCGTGGAGCGTGTGGCTCAAAGGAATAGGGCACCGGCCCCATGTGCCAGAGGTGGCGGGTTCAAATCCAGCTCTGGCCAAAAACTGAAAAAAAAAAAAAAACCAAGAAAAGAAAATGAAATACTTAGGAATATGCATTTTAAAAAAGAGGCGAAAGATCTTTTCAAAGAGAATTATGAAACCTTAAGAAATTGCAGAAGACACTAAGAAAATGGAAGAACATACCATACTCTTAGCTAGGAAGAATCTACATTGTCAAAATGTCTATTCTACCCAAAGCAATTTACAGATTCAAAGCAACCCCCATTAAAATACCAACATCATTATATCCACAATAATCAAAACAGCATTGTGTTGGCACAAAAATAGAGATATAGACATATGGAACTGAACAGAAAACCAAGCAAGAGACAAAAGCAGTCTCTAGTTGCCACCTGATCTTTTATAAACCAAACAAAAGCATAAAATGGGGGAAAAAAATCCCTTTTCAACAAATGGTGTTGGGGAAACTGGATAACCACAAAGACTGAAACTGGACCTGCACCTCTCACCACTTACAAAAATTGACTCAAGACGGACAAAAAATTTAAATCTAAAACACGAAACAATAAAAATCTTAGAAGAAGGTGTAAGGAAAACTCTTGACAATATGGGACTGGGGAAAGATTTTATGGCAAAGATTTCAGCAACCATCACAACAAGAAAAATTAACAAATGGGACTTAATTAAGCTCAAAAGCTTCTGCACAGCTAAGGACACAATAAGTAAAAAAGACAACCTTCAGAATGGGAAAAGATATTTGCAACATATGAATCTGACAAAGGGTTGGTAACTAGAATCTATAGAAAACTCAATTATCAACAAAAAAAAGAGTAAACAATCCCATCTATCACTGGACAAGAGACATGAATGGAACCTTCTCTAGAGAAGATAGACAAACGGCTAACTAATGTTTGAAAAAATGCTCACCATCCCTGATCATCAGAGAAATGCAAATCAAACCCACCCTGAGATAGCACTTTACCCCAGGGAGAATAGCCCACATCACAAAGTCTCAAAGCTGCAGATGCTGGTCTGGCTATGGAGAAAAAGAACACTTACACTGCTGGTGAGACTGCAAGCTAATACAACCTTTTTGGCAGGAAGTATGGAGAACCCTCAAAGGACTCAAATTAGACCTCCGATTTGATCCTGCAATCTCAGTACTGGGCATCTACCTAAAAGAAAAAAGTCCTTTTATCATAAGGACATTTTTGTACTATGTTTAATCACAGATAAATACAACCGTGAAAATGTGGAAACAACCTAAATGTCCACCAACCCAGGAATAGATTAATAAGCTGTGATATATGTGGTATATGGAATACTATTCAGCCATTAAAAAAGATGGAGACTTTAAATCTTTTCTATTAACCTGGGTTAAGCTGGAACACATTCTTCTTAGTAAAGCTTCACAAGAATGGAGAAGCAAGAATCCAATGTACTCAGTTCTAATATGAAGGCAGTAGATGATCTAATCACTGACATAGCCTCCCCTTACCCACACCACCCCCAGTGCCCAGGATGGCACCACAGTGGGGCCACCTACACAGAGGGGTCTATGGCTACTGGTGGCAACTGTGGGGCAGTGAGGAATAGAATCTCAACCCTGGAAGAGTCAGAACAGCTCACCTGGCTTCCCACCAGGCTTTCAGGAAGAAGTGTGATTCAAGATCTACTCTCTGGGAAGAAAATAAAATGGTGCTTGCCTCTACTCCAAGGCTGCCAGCCCCATCCCTTTTAGGTGGTAGTTCCTCCAGATCCAGACAAAGTCTCCAACTGATGTCACCTGGGCGCAAAGCATGCCCGCCACCCTGGGTGGCCCATACCAGAAATATGAGACAGGGTATTAGTTTTCTCTCTGGCTATATAAGCACCTACATAATAGCCTTGATATTGCTTCTAGGATAGCAAAGCTTAAATTATATGGAACTTTATAAAAAAAAAAAAAAAGTGTATGACTCTTTTAAAGCTTGAGCAACTGCAGGTATTTCAGTGACAGCAGCACATACCTCAGTGACTACCAGACATCTAACAGCCACTAACTGAAGCCCCCTGCTAAGCCCATGCCATTCACAACAGTACCACCCTATGGAAATGAATGCAACAATAGCAAAGTCCCCTATGGAGACAGGCCACATTTCTCAGTTTTCCTTCTAGGAGAGAATAGACTTGAGATGGAATTACAGAAATGACCAGTTCTCTGACTCATGGGAAAGGAGAAAGAGTAAGAAAAAAAAATGTTTTTCATTACCTGCCTCCCGTCACTTAATTTGAATATCCAAAGATGTGACTTTTCTTTCTCCTTAAAACTGGGTAATGAAAAATGGCAATGTTATAACAATTTAATATTATTAGCTTTTAAAAAAGAGTTGCTAAGAATTAATAAGACAATTGCAAAGACCCACAATAGATGAACAGGCAAAGGCCATGAGTAGATAATTCAAAAGGTTAACAAATGTGGAAACATTTATAATTTCTCCAGTAATCAAATAAATACAGATCTAAAAAGAATTTTTCACTCTAACAAGTAAGGTTTTAAAACTAAGATTAAGATTTTCAACCCAAAAGAAATAAAATGCATAAGGTAGAACCAACTTTAGAAATACTAGTGTAAGCAAGAAATTTTTCCCTTTCCAGAAATTATATACTTCACAGCTCTGCTGAAAAAAAAGGCAGTGAAAACCCTGGAGTTTTAAGTACTCATGGGACTCTAGACAATGAAGAATTAACCTTATCCCCCAAAAGGTCTGGCCTTTGCCCCTGGCTTTGGGGAGGTGATCTTAAAGCACTTGGAAATGCCCTGATAGGATTATATTTGTTTGCCTGGGAGCTTTAGGCGTGGGCACTCTAAAAACAGGGCAGGGGGGTACTTTAAGATACAATATCAGTGTAATTCCTATTTGCAGAGAACTGTGCTCTTGTGTGTCTTCTGTTAGATCCCTTCCAAGCTGTGTTGTGTGTCTTCTGCTTTTGTTTTGCTACACAATGAAACTGTAGCTGTAGTGCTAGCCTAACTTCTTTGAGCTATTCTAGTGAATTCTCTAATGGCAAGGGGTCAGGGGGACCTACAAATTTGTAGTCAGCTGATCTGAAGTGAGTGGTTCTAGAAATCACCAAACTTGTGGCCAGTACCTGAAGTGAAGGCAGTTACATGGGACTGATGCTTCTAACTCTAGAGCTGGCTAAACTCAACTACACACCCATATTGTGGTTTCTAAAAGGAATCTTTGGAAAAGTGGTACAAAGTAGAAAATATAGACATTTTAACAACGTTGATTCTTCCCAGCCATGAGCATGGTATGTTCTTCCATTTGTTAATGTCCTCTGCTATTTCCTTTCTTAGGGTTTCATAATTTTTCTTATAGAGGTCCTTCACCTCTTTTGTTAGGTATATTCGTGAGTATTTCATTTTCTTTGGGGCTATGGTGAAGGGAGCTGAGTCCTTAATTAACCTCTCATCTTAGCTGTTGACGTATACAAAAGCCACTGACTTGTGGACACTGATTTTATATCCTGA
>CAUYPK010171943.1:0-25207 GCA_963574355.1 Loris lydekkerianus | reverse complement strand
CATAGCCAAAGCAATCTCAAGCAAAAAAGGTCAAATCTGGAGGGATCACTTTACCAGACTGCAAACTATACTACAAGGCTATGCTAACCAAAACATCACAGTATTGGCACAAAAATAGAGAAATGGACAATGGGACAGAACAGAGAACTCAGACATAAAACCACCAACATATATAATAATATGATAATATAATAATATAATATATATAATAATATAATACTATTTGTTAATATAGTATGTCATTATCTGTTGTGTTTCTTTTCTAATCCAGACACATTTAGTTAATATTTTAAGAAATATGAAAAATTCCACCCAATATACTATTTTTGCAGTTTTTGGCCAGGGCCAGGTTTGAACCCGCCACCTCTGGTATATATGGTATATGGGGCCAGCGCCTTACCATACCATATATGGTATATGGGGCCAGCGCCCTACTCCTTGAGCCACAGGCACCTCCCCCAATATACTATTTTACTTTTCCTTTTGAAATCCCTGAAATTTGCTTCTATATATCTAAAGATTAATAATTTAGCCTTCTTTTTGGGATCACTATGCTAGATATACAAATTATTAATAAACATAAATAGTTTACCATGGCATAAGTAATATGAAATAAGTATGCAAAATTAACCTCTTAAAGAACATAAATATAGAAAAGTGATAAAGGAGTGAGAAAGAATCCTTTATAATTATGTTAATAGGTCATAATAATTTGTTTTTTTAGTTTTAAGGCAACCGTCATTCTATTTGATTCTTTTTACAAATACAAGTTAAGGAATCAAAAAACTTGTGTCTACACTGTTTATACGAATACCAGAAGTATTAAAATATTGATAAAATACAAGTTCTAAAACTATCATCCCTTTACTTTAGCTCCTTAGTTTCTATACAACATTGTCCAACTTAAAAATCTTTTTAATACCTGCATCACCAAATTTAGGTCCTTACAGGAAAGCTGTGACTAGATTAAAAATTTCAAAAATTTAAAAAAAAAAAAAAAGCTTTGGACATTTAATACTTCTCTGGTACTCTTCCTGATGACTGCCTTTACCACTGCCACGAACTTCCTGCTCAAATACAGTTACAAGTTAGGCAATCAGAGAGGCAAGCTAACCTACCACTATCTCATAGTTAATGCCCATAACCCTCTGCCACTTTGTCAGCAGGGCAGATTCTTGTTGTTTCGTATCTTCTATGTCTTCTATTCCAGCTGACAGCAGTGGATACCCTGAAATTATCAAGGCAATTAAGTTAGTGACAAATCGCAAAAGTCTTTGCATCTTTACATTCTATACCAGAGAACACTGTGATCAAAACCTGTCTATGACAAAGTCACCTTTCACCCAATATATAGGTTACTTTCATTTCTCATCTTATTTTAATAATTTGATTTAGTATTCCACAGTTTGATACTACCTTTTAATATGCATAGATGTCTTTCAGATCATAATTGTATTTCCACTAATAGCATCCACATATTACATAACTTTCATTTAAAAATATGAGGACTCTAGGTTACTCCAGAATTCACCTGGTAATCCTTAGTGACTCTACAGCAGAAAGCCATGTCATCTTCTATGTAAGTTTCTCTCTTTCATTTTCATTTACTTTTCTCATAAGAAAAGGGATTATGCTATTACTTAGCAAGAAAAAATAAAAAATTAACAAATTACAGATAAAACTCCATGTACAATGAGAAAATTTAGATAAAACACTGAAAAAGAAAGTTTGTACAATAAACTAAATGCCTATAACTGGAATCCCTCTAATTGGCAAAAGAGAAATGAGAAAAAGGAAGAAAAACATTAAAATTATGTAATCAATATTGAATGAAAAATGTTTAGTTAAAGCAAGAAACTGGTTGAGAAGAATGTGAAAGTCATATTCAGAGATTTTTAAGTTTCATCACAGTTTTCTTCTTGTAAGATAGTCTTTTTTACAAGATGGAGTCTCCTCTATCTTCTTGAATTGAGTGCAGTGACTTAATCACAGCTCACTGCAACCTCAGCTCCTGGTCTCAAACAATCCTACCACCTCAGCCTCCCAAAGCCCTAAGATTACAGGCATGAGCCACCACACCCAGCCTCATCACAATTCTTACTACTGCGAGTTGTTTATCAGAAATCTCTGTAATGCAGTATTCTCGAAATTAATTTTTCAATATGCCTTTTAACAATCAGATTTCATATTCAAAGATTGTTCTAAGATTCACATTTCTCATTAGCTGACTACTCCTTAGTTGGAATTAGAAGCTTTCATCCCAGACATTCTGGAATATAGATTTGTTCTGCTTTAAGTTAATAAAATGATTCTGTTTTATATTTGAGAAGTTGAAAAATAAAAGCTACATTTTACAACATGGAGACTAGATCCCCCAAATAAGTGTTTTATCTTCAAAATTAAATTCAGTACAGAGGTCAATGGACACAAAAGTATAGATGGGAGAAATAAGTTCTAGTGTTTTATCAAAATGACAAGGTGAGTATAATTAACAATTTATTGCATATATTCTTTTACAAATTTTTGATACAAAATAATTGTACATATTTATGGTATACATAAGATATTTTGACACATGCATACAATATGTTATTAGTATTACGTATGCACATAATGGTAATTACAATACTCAACACCTCAAACATTTATCATTTCTTTATGTTGGGAACATTCCATAGCTTCTCTAGCTATTTTGAAGTATACAATAATTTATTGTTCATCATCATCAACCTATTGTGCTATTGAACACTAAAATGTATTCTATTTGAACGCAGTTTTGTATATATTAACAAACCTCACTTCATCTCCCCTCCTCTCCACCAACCTCTGATAACCATGACCCTATTCTCTGCTTTCCTGAGACCAACCTTTCTTAGCTCCCACACACAAGAGGGAATATGCAATCTTTGTCTTTCTCTACATGGCTAATGTCACTTAACATTATGTTCACCAGTAGCATCCAAGTTGCTTCAAATGACAGAATTTCATTCTTTTTATGGCTGAATAACATTCCATTGTGTATATATTCCCCAAATTTTCTTCATCTCAATTCATCTCTCAATGGACATCTACATTGCTTCCATATATGGTACTTCAAATAGTGCTGTGATAAACATGAACATGCAGATATCTCTGATATACTGATTTCCTTTCTCCTGGATACATACCCAGCAGTGGGAATGCTGGATCATGCAGCAGACCTACTTTTAGGTTTTTAAAGGATCTCCATACTCTTTTCCACTGTGGCTGTACTAATTTATATTCCTAGAAATAATGTGCTAGAGTTCCCCCTTTCTCTTCATCCTTGCCAATATTTGGTATGTTTCTTCTTTCTGATATAGTAGGAAGAGATGATATCTCATTGTGGTTTTAATTTGCATTTTCCTAATGATAAGTGATGCTGTGCTTTTTTCCCTGTTTCTTGGCTACTGTGTATTCTTTTGTGATGTCTATTCAGATCACTTGCCATTTTTTAAATCAGATTCTTTTTGCTATTGAATCGAGTTCTTTATATATTTTACTTCTTTATCATCTTGTCAGATAGTTTGCAAATATTTTTCCCATTCTGTAGGTTGTCTCTTCATGCTGTTGTTTCCTTTGTTGCACAGAAGCACTTTAGCTTGCTGTTATTCCAGCTATCTATTTTTGCCTTTGTTTACACTTTTGATGTCTGACCCCAAAAAATCTTTGCCTAGATGGAGGTCCTGAAGCATTTTCCTAATGTCTTCTTATTTTCAGGTCTTACATTTAAGTCTTTAATCCATTTTGATTTTTCTTTAGCAAACAGTGAAATATAAGGATCTAGTTTTATTCTTCTGGACATGGATATGCAGTTTTGCCAGTACTATTTATCAAGAGACAGCTCTTTCCCCAATGTATTTCCTTAGTACCTTTGTCAAAAATGAGTAGGCTACACAAGTGCCAATTTATTTCTAGATTCTCTATTCTGTTTCATTGGTGTGTATGTCTGTTTTTATGCTAGTACCATACTCTTTTATTTACCATAGCTTTGTAGTGTATTTTGAAGTCTGCTAATACAATATCTGCAATTATGTTCTTTTTTGCTCAGGATTGCTTTAGCTATTTGTGGTCTTTGGTGACTCCAAACAAAGTTTTGGACTTTTTTTCTATTTCTGTAAAAATGTCATCAGCATTTTGATAAAGCTTATATTGTACAGAATTTGGGGTAGGATGGATACCTTAACAATACAAATTATTCAAATACCGTGAATAAAATATCTTTCCAATTTTTTTGTGACTTCTTCAATTTCTTTCATTAGTATTTTGTACTTAGAGATTTTATTTCTTTGGGTACATGTATTTCTAGGAATTTTTTTTTTCTTGCAGTTAATGTAAATGGGATTAATTTCTTGATTTATTTTTATATTGTTGCTGCTGGAATTTAAAAATGCTACCAATTTACATATGTTGATTTTGTATCCTGCAATTTTGTTAAATTTATCACTTCTAACAGTTTTTTGATGGCTTTTCTAAATATAAGATTATTTTGTTGGTATACAAGGATAATTTGACTTCTCCCTTTCCCAGGTCAATGCCCTACATTTTTTCTCTTCCTCAGTTGCACTGGCTAGGACTTCTATTACTAAGCTGAATAAAAGTGGTGATAGTGGCCAGGAGTAGCAGTTAATACCTGCAATCCTAGCATTCTGGGAGGCTGAGGCAGGTAGATTGCATGAACTCCAGAGTTGGAGACCAGGCAGAGTAAGAACAAGGTAGTCTCTACTAAATAAATAAATAAATAAATAAATAAATAAGAAAAAACTAGCTAGATGTGGGGGCAGCACCTACAATCCCAGCTACTTGGGAGGCTGAGGCAGAAGGTTCACTTGAACCCAGGAGTTTGAGGTTGCTGTGAACTATGAGGCCACTGCATTCTACCCAAGACAACACAGTGAAACTCTATCTCAAGAAAAAAAAAAAAAAAAAAGATGATGGCGAACATCCTTGTCTTGCTCTATTTCTTAAAGGTAAGGCTTTCAACTTTTGCCTTTTAATTTGATGTTAATTATGGACTTATAAAATATGGCCTTTATTATTTTTAGGTATTTTACTTATATTCTGTTTTGAGAAGTTATTTTTGTTTTGTTTGTTTTTGCAGTTTTTGGCCAGGGCTGGGTTTGAACCCGCCACCTCCGGCATATGGGGCAGGTGCCTTACTCCTTTGAGCCACAGGTTTTTTTTAATTATAACAAAATAAGTACTGTTTTTCCTATTTTTTTTTTCTTTTTTTCTTTTTTTTAGAGACAGAGTCTCACTTTGTTGCCCTTGGTAGAGTGCTATGGTATCACAACTCATAGCAACCTCCAGATCTTGGGTTTAGGTGATTATCTTGCCTCAGCCTCCCAAGTAGCTGGGACTACAGGAGCCTGCCACAACGCCTGGCTATTTTTTTGTTGCAGTTTGGCTGGGGCCAGGTTCAAACCCTCTACCCTCGGTATATAGGGCTGGCACCCTACTCACTGAGCCACAGGCACTGCCCACCTTTTTATCCTTTTTAAAAAATTTCAGAATATTACAAGGGTATACACCTGGGTGTATTACAGGGGTATTACTTTTTGGTTACATAATTTACTTTTGTACATTTTAAGTCAAAGTTGTAAGTGTGTCCTTCCCTCAGAATGTGTACATTGTACCCAGCAGGTGTTTATCCAATCCTTCCTCCTCCTTCTCACCTACTTAATCTGTTGAAATGTACCTCCTTATGTGCCCATTAATTGTTGATCTACTAGTTCCAATTTAGTGTTGAGTACATGTGGTATTTGTTTTTCTGTTCCTAGAACAGTGCACTTAAATGAGTGGTCTCTAGTTCTATCCATGTTATTATAAAAGAGACTAGGATCACCATTTTTTATGGCTGAGTAGTACTCCATGGTACACATATACCACATTTTATTAATCCATTCATGTATTAGTGGACACATGGGTTTCCACATATTTACAATTGTGAATTAATTATGCTGCTATAATCATTCACATGCAAACGACTTTATTATAAAATGGGTTTTTTTGTTTTTGTTTTTTTCCTTCAGGTAAATACCTACAGGTGGGATTGGTGGGTCCAATGGTAGGTCTACATTTAGTTTTTTAAGGTTCTCCATACTACTTTCCATAGTAGTTGTATTAGAGTGCAGTTCCACCAGCAGTAAATAAGTATTCCTTTCTCTCCACATCCACGCCAGCATCTCTTGTTTCAGGACTTTTGATAAGAGCCACTCTCATTAGAGTTAGGTGATTTGCATTTCCCTGATGATTGGAGAAGTCAAACAGGTTTTCAAGTGTTTGTTGGCCATTTAACTATCTTCATTTCAAAAGTTTCTGTTCATGTCTTTTGCCCACTTTTTATTTGGATTGTTTGATTTTTTTCTTGTTGATTTCCTTGAGTTCTTTGTACATTTCCATTATTATCCCTTTATAGGATGTATAGCATGCAAATTTTTTCTCCCATTCTGTAGCTTGTCTATTTGCTATACTGATTGCGTCCTTGGCTGTGCAGAAACTTTTAAATTTAATTATGTCTCATTTATTTATTTTTGTTGTTCCTGTGATTGCCTTTGGGGTCTTCTTCATAAATTCTTCCCAAGCCAGTATCTAGAAGAGTCTTTCCAGCATATTCTTCTAGAATTCTTATAGCTTCATAACTTAAGCTTAAGACTTTTAACCATCACAAATTAATTTTTGCAAAAGGTGGGAGGTACAGGTCCTGTTTCAGTCTTTTACGTGTGGCTATCCAGTTCTCCAAGCATCATTTATTGAATAGGACTTCTTTTCCCCAGTGTAATTTTTTGTCTGCTTTGTCAAATATTAGATGAGAAATGAGGATAGCTTTATCGCTGGGTTGTCTATTTGATCCATAGGTCTATGTCTTTTTTTTCATGCTAATACCATGATGTTTTGGCTTTATAGTATCACTTGAAGTATGGGTCTAGCAATATTCTATTCATCTTATTTTGTGAAAGTCCATTGTATAGCTTTATCTTTTACACCATTGTGGAAGCTAAGTTTTGACCTCTAGCTTCTGAGTGTTTAGGTTGCTGGTGATCCACTGAAGTGGTCAGTGTTGAGAACAGGACTAAGTATTTCATATAGAGCTGGTCTTATTGCGGTGAATTTCCCCAGTGCTTGTATATCCATAAAAGATTTGATTTCTCCATCAATTTTGAAGCTTAGTTTAGCAGGATACAGAATTCTTAGTTAAAAATTATTTTGTCCCTTTACTGGGCATCTACCCAGATGAAAAAAATTATTTTATCATAAGGACATTTGCACTAGATTGTTTATCTCAGCTCAGTTTATAATCAACAAGATGTGGAAACAACCTAAGTGCCCCAAAACCCGTGAATGAACTAATAAACTATGGTATGTGTATATCCTGGAATACTATGCAGCCTTAAAATATATATGTATCAGTTATAAAGGAACGATTTTAATCTACACAAGCAATTAGTCCTATTTATAAAAAAGGATTTTAAATCATTTCTTTTTTTGAAAGATATTTGCTTTAGCAACTTATAGTATATTCACAGAGGCTTAATTACATTTGCAAAAATCATCTCTCTTAAAATATAATGAATAACATAATAACTTGACTCTAGGTACTTACCTTCTTCTTCAATTGGTAATATATTGGTGTTTCTCCGCAAAGATAAAGTATCTTCCTCTTTTTCATAATTTTCTTAAAGATAAAAATATTTTATTAGTTATATCTTAAATATATTCAAGCATTTGATTTTTGCTAAACCCAATGTATTTTTTGAATCCCCAGTTAAGAGTATGTTTCTTGGAGCCAAACTTCTCAATAATGATATATACTAAAAGAAAGCTCTGCTAATGGACTGAGAAGGAACACATTTCTCTTGTATTTGCTTCCTCATCTCCTGGTACTATAATAAATAATATACAGCATAAACACAAACATGGCCAACAGTTTTAAAAATGAAATAGCATTTTCCAGCCAACCACTTGACTTCTACCAATAAATCCTTCCATCGATAAGCTACATGGGGATTTTAGTAATTTACAAAGATGTTCATGTAAAAACTGCTTATGAGTAATATTTCTGTATGTACAGTTTAGAAACTGAGTTCCTACAAGGAAAAGATAGGTATACAGAATTACCAGTGGGTCACAAAAATAATCCAAGTAGAAGACTGTGCCTCTAAAAAATGTTTGCAATGGCATACAGAAGTAAGGAACATGTAAATGACTCTGCACTGTTTCTAGTTGAAAAAATGGTGACGGTGATGAATAGGATAGAAGTCTGCTTGATTCAGAAGCTTATTCTATAGTTTATGGACACATTTCTGGTTCCAGTTAATTCTACTTTTATTACTTGGTTCATAATAAATAGTCGAGGGTAAAAATCATGCTTTACATAAATTATTTCACAATTAGAAAAAATTCTAAAAAATGTAAATGTCTAATTGAAAACCAGATTAATCTGGCATTACCTTTGCCTGTTATGGCATTAACGAGAGATAAATCTGAGTCTTTTGTGATGTCCTCCTTAGACGTGAGCTCAGCCTCCTTCTTCGCTCCTCTCCTCATTAGTGTCAGGTGCACTGTTTGTCCTGTGTGTCGCAAAACTTCTACTGCTTGTTGATTAGTAAAGCCCTGAAGGTTTGTGCCATCTACCTGTGATAAAAAAGGGATGTTAAATAAGGAGATACTTGTATTACTAATGCACAAAATGCATATTTACTACTTGCTAGTGTGAAAAAGAATGAAGAATGAGTATCCCACTATTTGGGGAATGGGTAATAATACCTGAACACATTTTGAGGGGTCAATTATTGTGAAGGCACAGGAATAACCTGGGAGGATTCTGTCTGTCTGTTTAATATAGATTCTGGGGTACCACTTCTAGAAATTATGAGCCAATAATAGTAAGGTAAGGGCCAGGCTTCTATGACTTTTAAAAAAATTATTTTGTATTCTTCAGGTGAACCTGATGCACAGTCAGCATCCAGTTTGGAAACAATAATTATGTAGGATTAAAAGATACGGAAAAAAGTGATGGAAGAACTCCAATAAATATACCAAATGCTACTGAGAACATTATGTGTTCCGAAATCATATTTATGCTGCCTTTAAAAAGAGAAAAAACAAAAACATTGTCTTCCTTCTTATTTCTTTGTCTCAAAAAAAATACGTGATTTTCCTCATTTTTAGTTCACAAATGACAAAACATTTGAAAATGCCCCAATGATTTTTCCAAAACATAGAAGTGATCATATCACCCCAACCCTGACTTCCCCACCCCTCCTTAGGACAACACTCCAAATCCTCAACATGGCTTAGAATGGCCTGCGCCAACTGTCTCCACTTCCAGTCATCACCACCACCCACCACCACCAGCCTCAACAGGATGCTGCCCACTACTCTCTGCCCTCCAACCACAGAAGGCTCATTTCTGTTCTCCTACCCTGTGGCATTCATCCATGGGGGTCTCTGCAAGTCCTATTCACTTAGCCTACACTCTGGACAGCTCCCCAGACATAGTCAATGCACAGCTTATGAGCTGCCTGTGGATTATGTGAGGACTTTTTTGATTATCTGTAGTGGCAAATACCATGAAAATTATATACAGACTTTTTATTTGCTTATCAAGTTTCATGAGTGTTTGTGTATTTAATATGTGACCCACGATAATTCTTCCAATGTGGACACCCCTGCTAGCCCATGCTTTTCCTTGTTAATTCACTTAGAAAACACCTATAATTACTTTGAATTTTAGTTCAGTAGTCATTACACAAACTGCCTTGATGTCCCAGACTGTGGTCAAATCCCTCTTTCACCCATTTTCCCTCATAGTACTTTCATAATTTTAATTTTACATTTTTAGTCATTATACGGTTTATGACTGTATGCTCCAAGGACAGGCTCTGTCATTTTCACTCACAGCTGTGTCACCAAAACATAGCGTTGTCTGCATTTTAGACATTAGATATTCATCCCAAATAAAAGTATAGTGCCATTGGCTCAGATGTCAAAGATTTATTTATATAGAAAATTACCTTCTGGGATAGATAAACACAGACTTTGACACCATATCTTTAAAAATTTATAAAATCACAGTAAAAAGGTTGGAAAAGTAGAACTATGAAACAGCTATAAAATTGTGAAGTGTCACACTTTTCTAAGTACAGTGATGGCCACAGTAGGCACTCAAATATTTACTAAATAAATGAGAATTATAAAATCTAGATTAGTGGTCCCAACATGGAGTCCTCTTCCTGCAGAGGTTTCTGGAAGAATATAATCAGATTTCTAATCAAACATTTTAAAAACTCATTTCCTTTATAGATACATGTATGATTGTGTGTAATATATGCATACATATATAACATCTATGATAATTACATAGAATATATATAATATGTATTACATATAATTACATAGAATATATGTAACATTTATATGAATACAGAGAAAATGGAAGGAAAGGAAGAAATGAGTAGTTTTGTTTTTTTTATTAATGGGGATATTCAATCAAAAATCTAAGGCTAGGCATGGTGGCTCACACCTGTAATCCTAGCACTCTGGAACGCCGAGGCAATTGGATTGCCCAAGCTCATGAGTTCGAGGCCAGCCTGAGCCAGAGTGAGACACCTTCTCTAAAAATAGCTGGGCATTGTGGCTGGTACCTGTAGTCCCAGCTACTTAGGAGGCTGAGGCAAGAGACTTGCATGAGTCCAAGAGTTTGAGTTTCCTGTGAGCTATGATGCCATGGCACTGTGTTGAGGGAGACAAAGTGAGACTCTGTCTCAAAAAACTAGAGTCTCTGACTTAGATGATAATCTCATACTTTGTGGGTTGCTTAAATTTTGTATGATTCTGAGCTGGATAAATAGTAACTTGAACACAAGTGTCTCACTCTTTTTTCTTTCCCACTAACTCCACCCTACTTACTCCCTTTTGGAAAGAATAACAAAATAGAGAAAATACTGCAGCAGACCTGGAAACCAAAGAAGGGGTAAGGGTTCCTATACCACCTACTTAGAGGAATTTCTATTATAAATGGTCTGGACATGACCAGATTGAAGGTGGGCCAGATAAATTTCTATGTGTATGGGAATAGCTTGTCTAATTTATAAGAATAAACCAGTAAAAATCAAATACCACCCTTTCATTAAAGTAGATCATCACATGGTACATGCGGATTCTAATCAGTAACTCCAATAATACACCAAGCACTACAGGCCACACCAAACCGGGCACATGCACCAGTACAGAATTACTGATTTGTAATGATTGCACCTTAACACACACACACACACACACACACACACACACACACACATACACACCTCTAACCCCAACAATTACAATAAACACAAAAAAGAAGTTTTTTGATACACAAAGGCCAAGTTCCCCATTTTGATGCTCTAGCACTGGATTTCTTTCTGTTTTGTTAGTCTCCAACTGAATCAAGTGAAACTATAGTAAATTTAAACTTTCACCTTTTTTCTTGCTTTGTTAATTCCTGAATCATGTGGACAAAACCCACACAACTCTCCAGTAGAGTCCATTTCAATTCCTATTTGTACAAGCACAGCTCTTTCTGAGAATTACCAAAGGTAACAGATTATGGGATAGAACACCACAGTCCAAAACAAGGCAAGCACACCGAAGCCTCAGTCCAGGCATCTTCCTATGAAACTGCTACTGCAATAAACAGGGAAAAATATATCTCTGAAACTTAAATTCAAAATAATTTCAATTTCACTGTATTTATGAAAGTTGGGATTATAGTTACAAAGAAAAAACAAATATTTTCAAAAGAGAAAGAATAAACCTGTTATAGTGAAAACAGTTAATAAAATTATAACTACTGTAAAAATAAAATAAGCAACTAGAAGACAGGATCATGAAAGATTCCCATATCTCAGAGAAAAAGAATAGAAGATAAAAATGATCAGAGAAATTAGATCAGAGACACATAGGCGAAAAGGAATTACAAGAAGATAAATGAGGAAAAAATAATCAATGAAATGATTAGAGAGAGGGAAACATAGTCAAGTCTACAAATCAACGAGGTATGTGAAAAAAACAGAAACAAATTAAATTAAAAACCTAACATTTATATGTGTCCTCATAAATTTCTTGCATTTCCAAGATAGGAGAAAAAAACTATTAGCCTCTAGGCAGCAAAGACAGACTGATCAGGTTATCTACAGAGTTTGTGGTAAAGAAATTACTAATCAAGAATTATATTCTCAGTGTAATGTATAGGAAAATAAAGACTCTAGTTAAAATGCTACGATTATTGATATCCTATACAAGCTGAGTTGAAAAAGAGGCCACAGGCATCATTTTAGGTGGTAAAGAATTACAATTCACACTTAATTTAGGGCATAAAATGGGTGGGTTGTTACAAGTTAGGAAAAATTTAAAAGAGGGAGATTTCTTTCTTTCTTTTTTCTTTTTTTTTTTTTTTTTTCAGAGAAAAATGTACTGTAAGTCTCCACCCCACCCACTCAGGCATTTCCCATTTGACCTCAAGTCAGAAGATTCTTTTCAGTTGCAGAGAGGAGGCGGCAGTGGATCATATCAAACTCATCAGGAGGATAAGAAAGAGGCCTTTTGGCGGCTTTGACAGTGAAGCAAGAGAAATTTGCTGTTACATTGGGACCTTCTCAGCTCCCTAATTTTGGGCATAGATCAGAGGAGGACCATACACCTAAGAAATCCGGGTTGAAGTCATTTTGAAACCTCAGTACCTCTAGGATCCAAAAGAGAGAATCTATAGAATCAAACTCTAAGAAACTAGGGGCTTGGGAAGGAAGAGTCAGCTAGAAGAAAGATCCACCATCTGTCATTCATGACAAGTTAAATCCAATAATCTCCAGTGAAGTGTCTCTAAGAAGAAACCCTAAGAGACAGTCTTATACACTTGCCAAGCTCATGGAGCACAAAGCTCAGCAGTTCCAGTTAAAGACAGTATGTTCCTTTTTTCCTTCTTTCTCTTTGTTCTCACAACTTTAACACCACAGAAACCCACAATAAAATGAGGGAGTAAAAGGAAAGTTAGGTGGAGACAGACAGACTGGGTGGTACACACCATTTCCCTACGGCAGTCATCAGTTTATGGGCAATCATCAATTTGTAGCAGCCTTCTGATGGGCCAGGAGGGTAGTCTGAAGTTAGATAACTATTTAGTATGGAAAATGTTTAATCACTAAATTGGAACTATGGGTGGTGATTGTGATTGGTCATAGTGTGGTTAGGCTATTTTGGACTGGTCTGGGTTAGGCTGAGCTGGGCTAGTATGAGAATAAGACTGATTAAGACCCTGCAGGTGGGTTGTTACTAAGACCATCCTGAAGGGTTTTTTCAAGATCTTGCAGGTGGGCTGTTTTGAGAACAGAGGTAATTAAGATGCTGGGAAACTTCCAAGAAGCAACTAATAACCCTTCGAAGTTGTGTATAAAACTCAGAAGTTGCACTTTTCATGGTGGCTGCAGTTACTAGGATGGAGCCCAGCTTTCTGTACAGGTTGTTAATAAATTCCTTCTTTTTCTTGCTAAAACTTTACTTGCTCTTTTCAATTATTTCGGCAACTACCTCAAGCCACCTACTGCTCCAACAACAGGGTATTTTATTCTCTAAAAATAACCTACATCATGCAACTTGCCTAAGATTTCCTTCTGGGGAGAGGAAGGGACATTCCCCAGTAAAAGTTAAAAGAACAGCTGGTGAGAAGATTTTTAAAGTTGTTCTTTAAGATGTTTAAAGTTCTCCTTGTTCAATGTATCTGTTATCCACAGTCAAATTCTCAAGGTATAAAAAGGTAACAAAAGTAGACCACAGTCAAACTCTCAAGGTGTAAGAAGGTAATAACAGAAGTAGAAACAAGTTTAGGAAGTCTACCAACACGTTCTCTTCCTATGAGGTTTACTCAAAACACTCTAGCTGCATGAAAGATTAATCAGATTTAAAATTCAAAGTAAGAAAACTGTGGCATACGAGATCCAGTGCTAAACAACAAAATAAGTAAAATTCAAATCTAAATAACACTATCATAGCAATAAAACTAAATTAAATGCTTCAAGTTCTTAGAAAACATATAAAGTTGGTATGTAATAATCTGCTTATAACAAACAAAAACTGTAAACAACAGAACTGTCCATAATAAGGCTACTTAAATGTATCACAGTAGAGCTACATGTGAAGATTTTACCTCTTGATTTAAAAAGGTATAGACCAAATATGATACTATTTCGATATAACAACACAAAAAGTTTTTAATTTTAAACCATAATTAATAGTTTCTACAAAAAAGTTTAACCATGTTCAAATTTTATATTCCTCAAACTTCAAAGATAAAAATTAATCTAAAATAAGTGAACATGTTATTTACTCACATGATAATAAAGAAAAGCAGCAAAAATCTAAATGTTGAAGTTCTATGAACGTTCTTAAAATGCACATAACTTCAGACTGCAAGTTTTTCATTTGCAATAGATGTTTATTGTTTAATGTTTTAAAAGTGAAGTTCTTTTAAGAAAAATATAATGTGTATGTGTTTGTTTAATGCCAGTAAAATGAAATATGTAAAAAATGCATTTTTCTTTTTACCTTCAAAATTTGATGACTTGGGTTTCAAAATGTGCTTCTTAGGGTTAGAAGATGGTACTAGCACAGAAGAAATTACTATAATGGAATAACCGTGGATTTTTAAACTTAGACTCTGGCTCAAATTTCTCAATATCTCATTTGTAACATGTAAATAAGGAAACCTACTTTCTCAGAATTACAGTGCATGGAACATTTTACTAGGAAGTTACTTAGAAACTGGTATTATTATTAAAAGAGTGAATAAACAAACAAAAATAAAGCCCCCAGGCTTTATGAGAGCAGTTTTTGTTCAATATAATCACATTCATGTTACATATAAGCAAAAGTCACTGAAGCCTAAATCAATTGCCCCCAGTTAGTTCTGGGCCTTTTTTCCCACAAGAAGAGTCAAGAGGTCAGTTCAGACCCAATGGTACCACAGAAAAGTATGTAGTAGAATTAGGTACAATGACAGCAAATTATGTATGTACTATCTCACGAAAAGAAGAACTAACATCCTTATAACGTGCACTACAGATACCATAATGATAGCGAAGAAATACTAGTTGGAATAACTTGTAAAACTCGGGCCCTTAGCACACTCAACCTAACTTGCCAAGCCTTCCTCTAAATGCCTTTACACATTAAGAGAAAATTTGTCTGTTACCACAGTAGACAAAAATGAAAAATGAAAAAATACGTCTGATGCTTATTTTTTTCAATAATTTTAACCAATTTTTATCATAATTCTATATACCTTTGAGTATGGATAATTGAATATCAAATTTAAAAAAATGAGTATATGACTTTATCTAATGACAAGTGTGGCCTCATGTTTGAAAAACACAACCCTGTGTTTTGTCAAATAGTTGTTACACAGAAACCAACATACAAAATGAAAAAAAACAAACAAGAAACATTTGCTCTATTCCCTGTCCCTGTTATGCCTACAGAGAAACCCCAGAAGTCCAGAATATAATTTGTAAAACAGTAATTTACAACAAAACTGTTTTAAGTTACAAAATAACAGTTCCTTAAAATAGTAAGAAATAAGATGTTATATCATAGTTCTAATAGCTACTACTGTCAAAACAAAAAATTGAACAAATAGACAAAGACTATTTGTTCAAAGACTATTTGCAGTTGTGAAAATGCAACTGGGTGGGAAAGACGTTACTAAAAATATCTCAAAAGACCACAAGATGGTGATATTTCCCACAAAATTAATAATGACCAAAAGCACTGCATGATGCTAACCCAGAATTTGAAGTGCTTCTAACTTTGTAGCAGAAAAATGCTGCTAAAAAATAAAATTAAAAATAATAATATGGATGACAATGAAGACACATGATTTTATTGAAGGCAAGAAAACAATTCAGAGAAAGGATGCTTTCTGCCTGACTCAACAATTTCCTTCATCATCAACCTTGCCTAAGGAAAATTATATTTGATGTTTCACTTACATAAAAATGAAGATAGTGGCAAAATTGGAGGGAAGATATAGTGAGACTTCCAAATATGTAATCGTTTTAGGGCCTCAATAAATATCTGATTAATTATTAAACTGCTGCCAGGTATTTTAAATGCAACATTCATTGGTTCTCCTAAAAAATTATTACAAGGAAGTTTTCTTGTCCCAATTTTTTAGGTGAAGAAGCTTGCTAAATAGTTAAACATGAAATTATCTCAACACTCAGGAATTTCACTCCTAAGTATATAATGAATAAAAATGAAAACATACATCCACATACAAACTTGTATAAGAATGCTCATAGCAGCATTTTCCATAATAGCCAGAAAGCAAAAACAACCCAAATGTGCATCAACTGACAAATGGGTAAATAAAATACTGCATATGCATACTAAAAAATATTATTCAGTAATAAAAAGAAATTAAGACCTTATACATGCTAAAAGATGGTTGACCCTTAAAAACATCAAGCTAAATTAAAAACAGTCTGCCACAAAAGACCATATCTTGTATAATGTCATTTACAAGAAATGTCCAAATAGGAAAACTCTACGGAAACAGAAAGCAGACTGACGGTTTACTAGGATTGGGGGAATGGAACACCTGCTGTTAAGGACTGGGTTTCCTTCTAGTAATGAAAGTGTTCTTAAATTAATCGTGGCAATGAATGCACAATTCTATGAATACGCTAAAAGCTATAATAGAATTGTACACTTCAAATGGATGAATTGTATGATGTGTGAATTTTATCTCAATAAAATTAATTTTTTCAAAAAGCTTTTTAATAATAAGGTAACGGGGGAAAAGAATTAGCTATAGTTTTGATTTTTAGTTCAGCATCAGATATGGACTTAAGATACTCCATTGTATGTCCATTTATTCACTCTTTCTTCCCTCCAAATAAAAAAGGTACAATGGTTAATTTTCATTGTATGATTAAATGGAGATACTTGGAGGTCGCTCATTACCTGCACATAGCCAGAACTTGATCTGTAGATTTCAAGAGGTGAACAGGCATAGGTAGGAAGAGTTTCACAAAATAAAGCCCAAGAAGACTCAGGGAGTTACCATGTAGATTCAAAGGGCAGAGACAAAAGACTCCTTTATCCACTTAAAAAATATATTGTAGTCAACAACACAAAACTTATGATCTTAATCATTTTTTCCCCTATGTTGTCACACTAATCTTGAACTCCTCAGTTCATGTGATCCTCCTGCCTTGGCCTCCCAAAGTGATGGGATTACACGTGTGAGCATCTGGCCTCACCTGAATCATTTGTAAGCACACAGTTTAGCAGCATTGACTGTACTCACATTGTTGTGCAATAGGTTGCAGAACTTTTTCATCTTGTGGAATTGAAACGCTATACCCATTGAACAACTTTCCATTACCCCTCTCCCTATTTCCCCGTAATCACCTACTTTATGTTAGTTTCAATGCCTCACATAAGTGGAATCATACACGTCTGTCTTTTTGTGACTAGTTTGACTTAGCATAATGTCCCCAAGGTCCATCCATGTGATGGGATTTCCTCCTTTCTAAAAACTGAGTTACATTCCATTGTACACACATATCACTTTGTTTATCCCTTCATAGACATTTGGGTTGCTTCCAGATCTTGGCTATTGAGAGTAATAATACACAGATAACAAGTCCTCTATCTTAAACTCCTACTTTTTTACTATTATTAAGATTTCAGCACAAGAAGAGCCTAAACGAGGCAGAAATAAAGAGCTATTAAAATTAATTAGTATTTCTTCCCCAAGATGACTTCCAACTAATATTAATGTATGTTTGGGAAAATAAGGATCCCACGAAAGTTTAAGAAATACTAAGATTAAAAAGTTAAACAATTTTTTCTACTATGGGACTTCTTAGTCTTCCAATTTTTCAGTGTGTACTATGAATCCCTAAGAGATTATATTGTATGCAGTTTTTTTCTAAACTTACTTGACCAGGAAACATTTGGTACAGGCAGAGCTTCTTAAATTTGTGTTCCAGGGAAAAGTTTGGGGAGCCCAATATCCACTGAACACTGAACTGAAAGGCGGATCCTTTCACACACTGCTTTGAAAGGCCGTATGTTTAAAACATACAGATGGTATGACTGTAACAACAATGAAGGCTTGACCTAATTAAGAGGGGCTAGATTTCTTTCTTTCATTCTTATACCTTCTTAGATTTCTTTCTTTCATTCTTATACCTTCTTTCTTGTGAAAGAAGCCTTGGTCATGGAGATAACAATAATAATATCATTCTTCCGATTAAAAAAAAAATAACACATCCTAAATTCAGATACACTAAAGGTAAATCTAGTCTTTACTTTTTGGAGTGTCTATAAGTAAAATGAAAGTATACTACTAATGTGACAAATTTATTACCACCAGTAATTGGATATATCAGAAATTATTCAAGAAAAAAGTCTCCCCTTTCTGGATTGAGATCAGCAAAGCTTCTATCCAATACTCTTATTTTATTTCCACCAAAAAGAAAGAGCAATTGTAACGAGAGCCTCAAGTTACTAAAGCAAGCTTAAATTAACACAGAACTAACTGTAGTTCTCAAAATCAAGTAAACAAGGAGATGCAATGTTCAACCATGAAAATAAGAAGGGAATTATAAAAATTTGTAACTCACTGCTATAATTTGATCTCCAATTTGAATTCTTCCATCATGTTCAACAGCACTGTTTTTTGTAATGCTCTTTACAAAGATTCCTGAAGGTTCTAAGATAAGAAATAGGTTTTCACTATTTGCAAATACTATCCATTCTCCATTCTCCAAATATAAAGCCCTAATTTTGAATAAATGTATCTAAGCAAATGACACAAATAAAACCTCCAGTAGAAACTTAGGCTAGAGAATAAGGCAATTATCTTGTTTTTCCTGTCTTAAATACCATATCATGGACACCCACCTACATCAATTATACCTAAGGAAGTTTTCAATAAGTTCACCTAGCAATCTGAAAAAATGTAATGTTGATTTGCTATTTTGTAATACATTAAATATTAGAGATAATTACCAAGTTTTAAACATTTCAATGCTTTAAATTACCTAATTTTTTATCTCCAATATAACCAGCAATGGTAATTCCTAATCCTTGGACATTTTTAGTGAGTTCTACATCAAATGTCTCACTTTCTTCACTTTTCTGAGTAGAAGCATCAACCTAAAATAAAATTGACAAATATACAGAGAAATAAAAATGTTAAAAAACAAGATAAGTTCAATAAGCCACAGTTTTCATTTAGGAACAATATGACATAATGAAGTATCAGAGAACTCTGCTAGAGAATTACAATGAAGATTCTTCCTTCAGTCGTGATGACATGGACTGAGCATCCCATTTTTGCTCACAAAAGAATGTCAGAACAAAGAAGAATCAACCCCCATCCAAGAGATATTTAACTGTTCATATATACTAAATTTTAAAAATCAAATTAATTCCTTATTAACAAACTCTATTTTCAGAAATGGATCATCTTCATTTCTGAAGAACTCAGGATACAGGACAGTTGAAAAAACTCAAGTTTTGAATTCAGATCAACAAATTCAACTTTAGCTTTGCCACTTAAATGTAGAAAGACAGCATCACTTGGCTCAACCATCTACCAAGAAAACAGTAACAACCACTAGTCCAGCTACCATTATTGAGCAGTTTCTTATGTAACATACACTTGACATGACTTAATTCATTATTCCTTATAACAAACCCATGACATAGGTACAATTATTATATCTCCCTAAGGAACATAAACTTATCTAAGAACAAAGAGCTAGCAATCTAGTAGAGGTAAAAATTCAGATCCAGATAGTTGGGCTGCAGAGCCTTTGCTCTTAAATGATATATAGTGCGTAAAATCCCAATACAGGGGCCATGATGCCTACATTATAGTTGTTGTTATTGTCTTAAATTTATAGTCAATTTTAATGCCATGAATGTATTAATCTTTCCTGCAGATATTTTAGTAATAGGAGGATGTCCTATTTTAAAAATCAGTGAAATACATTAATGAAGTATTTTAAATTGTACTTTTTTTTTTTTTTTTTTGTAAATTCAGCCTTTACTATGAAAAGCCGTTTATAAGCCTTTCTGCACTGGCATGCTGTTCTTGGAATGATAGATGAAACTGGGTTTCTCAGATGTCAGCATTCTCTAACATGTAGAATTGTTATTAATTGCTTGTTGGACTGAAGAGCAAAGCTCCCTAAAATTAAGCTTTAGTGGACTGATACTATATGTCATCAATAAGCTGTTAAGACTATGTATTGATGGGGGATCAGCAGATTCTACAAAGAACACTAAGAAAGGCACAATAACATCAAGGTTATGGGTTCTAATGGACAGGCAGGTTGGGACCGGCTGGTAATATTTTTTAATTTTCTTTAAACAGACTCTGGCTATATCTCACTGATAGTCCACCTAAATAAGATGTAATTTTACAGTAAAGTTTTATTTTTTTCATTGCACATAATTATCTGTGCAAACTTAGCAAAAGTTTAGATAATTACAAGAAAATGACAGGATGAAATCTGCTTCAATTGAAACAAATGTGTTTTCTATTTTTACTAAGACTTATGCAAGTGCTATTTTAGAGGGTGGCAATTTGACTATCGAATGGTTTTAAAAGGGGCACAAGCTTCAGAAATGATGATATGCACAGAATAGATATTTTTCTAAGCTTTCAATTATATCAAGTGGTTTTCGGTATTGCATTCATTTATATATCGCTGAATACAATGTTTTGTTTACCACAAAAGAATGCCATTTAAACAGTTTCATAAACACACTTTCTTTTTTCTCTTTGCAAAAAATAGCAACCAAATTCAATCCTAAAAACAACAGAATCATGGAAATTTCAAGTGTTCTAATAAAGTTTTAAAGGGCTTGTGGAGGAGGTTAGGACATTAAAAAAGAATTTGTAGCAAGTACTTAAAAAACTTTAATAGAAAAATTCTTGAATGTTTTTATATCTATAGGAAAGGAATATAGGACTTGCATTTACTATAAAGCTTTTCTAGAAATTGGGCCTAATTATCTTCTTAAATGTTTAAGAGATTTCTCAATAAAATCGTGTTGTTATTTTATCCTCTGACGTCTGGTGAACCACTACTTTTCCAATAATTTTGTGCTTTTCCAGCTTCTTTCATATCAAGTTAAGGACAAAGACGTAATGCTATGCCTATGAATAAAGCTTTTGTTAGGACACCGAAAGCCAAACTTTAGTTAAAATAAGTCATATAACTGGGTCAAGAATAATGCTACTCATTACAATACAGTTCTAAGACAGATCTTAAAACAATAACAATAAAAAGTTTTAGCAAGCTTTATTCATTCCCATCAAGCTTGCTCCACTCTTCAACCTCCATATAAATGAAACAAACACACAAAAAAGAAAACTGGTGACAAAAAATGATTAGAATCACGACCCATCTTACAGAAAACCTTCTAATTAAGAGAAGGATAGAATTAAATACTTAAAAGTATTATTTAAAATATTATGCATACTTCAAAACATTACCCTCATAAATGCTCTGCTTAGACAAAACTGTAAAATAATAATCTAGCATTTTTAGGCAACCTATTTTTTATGTTTTATACATTATTCTTAATTAATAAAATGTTAATAGTATTGGGAATCCCTACATTTGAATTTCATTCCATTATTTGGAACTAACATGTCAAAATTAATGTCTAGATTCTTCCACATGAATATCACTGTTGTCTAAGTGCCATTTTTTCTGATTTTCACATAAACTATTTTATCTACTTACCCGCATCTCTGGTGTAGAAGATGGGGACGAGGAGAGGGTAATACCCAAAGAGTTGGGTGCTATATGTTCTTCTATGGCGCCTCTTGCAATCATCAATTTAACTCTATTTCCACATTGCCTAAGGACCTGTGCTACTTGCTCACTGCTCATTCCTGCTAGATCTGTGTCACCGATCTTTAGAATGTGGTCTCCACTGCATAATCGCCCATGCTGAATAAAAAGAGGTTGAATAAACTATTTTTACAATAACTGAACAGAAAAATAATAAATGAAGGAAAATGATTAATAAAAAATGACAATGATAGGAATTACCAATCATGGGACATTAAACATGTTCTTGTAATATTAACGGTCTTCTGAAACATCCTAGCATCACTATGTGAAATAGGTAAATGAAATTCACAAAGATTCCCTTAAATCAATAATTGTTGTAGATTTTTCATTTTTATTTTTATATATTATATGCAAGAAAAAAATGTTTTTTTTTATATTTTTAAGATACAGAAAGAAGAAAATTCTATTAAGCAAACATGAAAAAAGAAGTCCTTATGCAAATACATATTACTGCAACTATGGTATGAACCACAAGACAGCACTGTATTAATATCATGATTTTATAACTGGCCATCTTAGTTATAAAGGTCTCAAATGAATTCACTTGCAGCTGAAATTCTTGAGAGATGAAAATCCAGACAGATGTAGGTAACAAAAAGCAGTTTTATAAGGTTATACACAAGAATTGCCCAATAAAAGTTTCTCCAATGATGGAGCAGTTCTGCACTGCCCAATGCTATAGCTACTAGCAGCACATTGCCGTGAGGACTTGACATGTGGCCCTAGTCCAACTGAATTTGTAATCTTAATTTTAACTAATTGAAAAAGTGGCATGGGCTAAGCAGCTACAGTATTAGATTCTACATCAGGTGACTTATAAGCTCTAGAAAGTAGAGCTCTACGCAGCAGATGAATTGCATATACGTACACAAGCTTATCACTGTGGTTTCATCTGGCACTGCTAGATTCTAGCTAATGTTGAAAAGAAGAAAAATGTGCAGGCTATTGCGTTACTATTAATATCTCTAATGACAAAATTAATTAAGCTTTTCAATTATGAATATGGAAAATGTTTGACAAACTTGACTTCTAATCCTAGTTTTAAGTTCAAAGGCACAATCAAAATAACAGCTTTATAAACAAAATTTTATATTCCAGGCAACAGTTACATAAAGTGGCAGACCTTGTAAAGTTAAAATATAAATCATAATCGATCGATGTGCTAAATATTTTCTCACATATAGTACAACAATGTTACATATCATAAATAGCAATGCTTTACTGAACTATTCTAAGTGATAAAGATAGGCCATACTTCATATACCCAGTTAATACCTATTACTAAAGGAACAAGTTGAATCTTCTTTTTTCTCTCAATAATAGATTTTTCCCATAATACTCTGTGACTACAAAACAGCAGTCTAGGTTTGCAATATGATTTATGATCATAGAACAAAGAGTAGCTACCCATACAAGGATCAAAATCATAACTTTGGTTCAGTCTGTGGTTCTAATGAGTGTTAAGTTAAGCTCACAGTCTATAACTGTAACTTAAAATAATTTTCCTTCTTTATAATATCTTTTGTACTTTTTTTTTTTTTAGAAGCAGGGTCTCACTATATTACCCAGACTAGTCTCCAACTCCTGGGCTCAAGCAATCCTCCCACTTCAACCTCCCATGTCCACTACAGACACACCCCACCACACCCAACTTCAAACTTCAACATCCCTTTTCAAAGGTAATCTCTCCCCCAGGTTTAAGAGAATACTTCAAGGACAGCCCAATACATCAAAAGATTTTAATTAGGTTTCTTCGACACAATTTAAGGCCAAAGTTTCTTCTCTCCAACAGAAAGTAAAAGATACAGCCATACTTGATGAAACAGCATAAAGACCTGTTGGCACTGCATACCTGATCAGCTACTCCTCCAGGAAGAATGGTTTTCACTATCACACCAGTTGCTTTTCCTCCTATGATGCCAAATCCCAGACCAGATCCATCATTAACCAATTCAATAGTTTCCACATGCTGCCAGTGAACCTAAACACAAAGCTTGTATATGACTTTGTAAAAATTTACAAAACACTACGATTTTATATTACAGTAGAGATTTTTGTGATTATCATTTTGTTATTAAAATTAAATAATCGAATTCAAAAATGAGCCCTAACAATGTCCCTTTCATTTCATATAATTCCTTTTCAGCAGAATGTCACTGCTATTGATATAATCATTCTAAAAATGATTACATACTGTTATCAATACATCATCATAATGAGTGCATTTCACCAGTCAAAGATAGGCACTCATTGTAAGATCTTTGGTAGGACTTCTAAAAGAAAAACAAAAGATCAAGGTTACAGGGGAAAAACAGTCATATGGTAAGAATCTCTTCTGTATAATCCTACCTTCAGGTAGGATTCTACATCAGGTGACTTATTAAAGTCACTGACAGCTAACTGTAATTATATAATTGCATAATTTATAAGGCAAAAGCAAGATTATATCTGACCACAAAGTCTATTTTGTTAAAAGACTAAATTTTTCTTTTTTGAGGAATGCTATCAAATGAAAAACTATACAAAGAAAATTTAAAAGTTGTTATAAAAGCTAGAAACTTCATTATAATGCAATCAAAATGCCTGGGTAGGAAGAGATTAAAGAATACACGGGCAAAAACTCAAGAAGTACAAAGAACCTATAGGGATTGGAAACGTGGAGATATCCAAAAAGAACTAGAAAAATATGCTCTGTTCCTTTTGAACATTTTAGGTACTCACGGGATTAGAGTGAGCTGAAATTGTGCTGGCTGCCGATGGAGAACGGGAAACTATGGGGCTGACAAACTGAGGCAAGGAGCCTCTGGCGATAACTAGCTGGACGGTGTCTTTGGCTTTCTGCAGGATGCTGATAGCCTGTTGATGTGTAATTGTCTGATCAAGTGCCTGTCCGTTGATAGCAAGGATCTGATCAGTTTCCTTTAATCTTCCATCTCTATCAGGGATGAAAACGGGGGAAAAGACTTGTGATACTCTCAAGGAAATGACAGATTCTCTGGCATGTATGTTCAGATTAGTTTAAATCCTATTTTTAATTACCACACTTTTTATGCTTGTTCCTATGTTCCACATTCTAAAATGTACGCTTTGGCTCCAGGTGATGAACTTTCTTTTTTTTTTTTTTTTTTTATTTTTATTATTATTAAATCATAGCTGTGTACATTAATGCGATCATTGGGCACCATACACTGGTTTTATAGACCATTTGACATATTTTCATCACACTGGTTAACATAGCCTTCCTGGCATTTTCTTAGTTATTTATA
>CAUYPK010171940.1:0-14263 GCA_963574355.1 Loris lydekkerianus | reverse complement strand
TACATGTACTATTTTGTAACCTACTTTTTTTTTTTTTTTTTTTTTTTTTTTTGACAGTTGCCCTCGGTAGAGTGTTGTAGCATCACAGCTCATAGCAACCTCCAAGTCTTGGGCTTAAATGATTCTCCTGCCTCAGCCTCCCAAGTAGCTGGGACTACAGGCGCCTGCTACAACACCCGGCTATTTGTTTTTTGGTGTTTTTTTTTTTTTTTTTTTTTTTTTTGCAGTTGTCATAGCTGGCCCAGCTGGGTTTGAACCCACCAGCTTCAGTGTATGTGGCTGGCGCCATAACCACTGTGCTATGGGCGCTGAGCCTGTAACCTGCTATCAGTGATCTCCATCTTTCTGTTACAGTGATTTTTCGTTATTGTGATTCCAAATCATATTCAGATTCACCCAAAGGACCTCAAAAGATGTCCTTTGCGATTGCTTTATACATCAGGATCTAATTCAGTGTCATGCATTATGTCTGGTCCTTTAAGAGTTATTCATGTCTGGTGTAATCCTTTTCCTTTTTATGTCAATGACATGGTGAAGAAACTGGGCCACTTTTCCTGTGGAGAGTTCCAGGTTTGGGATTTGTCTGAATGCTACTGCTTCTGTTCCCTGGCATTTCCTTTTAACTGGAAGTTATATATAAAGGCTTGAAGGATTTAGGTTAAACATTTTTGGCTAGAAGATGTGCATTTCTGATGTATTACATCAAATGACACATAGCTGGTTGTGTCATCACCAGCAATGCTGAGATTGACCCTTAGACTGTGGTAGTGACATGAGATCCTCCATTGTTCAGTTTTGTTTGACAAGAAAATCTGTGGAGTGTTCAGACATTTGACTTTTTTTTTTTTTTTGAGACAGTCTCACTTTGTCACCTCAGTAGAGTGCCGTGGTGTCTTAGCTCACAGCAACCCCAACATCTTGGGCTCAAATGATTCTCTTGCCTCAGCCTCCCAAGTAGCTGGGACTATAGGCATCTGCCATAACGCCTGGCTATTTTTAGAGACGAGGTCTCAATCTGGATCAGACTGGTCTTGAACTTGTGAGCTCAGACAATCTACCTGCCTTGGCCTCCCAAGTTCTGGGATTACAGGCGTGAGCCACCCCACCCGGCCAGGCATTGACTTTTGACTTTTGAAAGGTTCTTCTTTTAAAACCACTAAATACTAGAACACAATTTCTCATCTTTTGTGGTCATGGAATGTTTTAATGAAAATAGCATATCACCAATTAAATTTTCACATGTCCCAGAGGGAGGGGAGGGTGGGGGGAGAATGGGTGGAGGGAGGATGATTGGTGGGATTATACCTGCGGTGCATCTTACAAGGATACATGTGAAACTTAGTAAATGTAGAATATAAATGTCTTAACACAATAAGAAAATGCCAGGAAGGCTATGTTAAGCAGTGTGATGAAAATGTGTCAAATGGTCTATAAAACCAGTGTATGGTGCCCCATGATTGCATTAATGTACATAGCTATGATTTAATAAAAAAAAAAAAAAATTAAAAAAGAAAGTGAACCAGTATTTGTTGTAGACTAATAGAAATTATACTTTATCTCTAAGAATGAAATTAGGGTGGATGAGATCTGCCATCTGCAGAAATGACAAACTAAAGGTCATCTTTTCATGAGTACAGATTTAGGAACATTGAAAATCCAATCAAGGTTACTTAAGTGTAACTCAAGAAGGCATGACTGGACTCTATTTTATTTAATTTTTTCATTTTGTTTTCAGTGTTTAGTTTTCTGTACTAATAGAGGAGCACATTAGGGTGAAAAATCTAACAACACGGACTCATTTCCAGTGTCAGTAGATTATACGTTCTGGGTTCTAATTCTGGTGCTCTTACTAACCACGGCACCGTGAATAAGTTGCTTAGCCGCATGCTCATTTATAAAAGGATGAGATTGGTGAAAGTAGGTTGTTGGTTTGTAAATTGAAGTGTGAGAAAGATCTGGTGTATCATAAAGTACACATTCCCTGGGCCTTATGCATAGAGATTCTGACTGAGCAGGGTCTCTAATGGGGCTCAGGAATCTGCAGTGACATGAATGTGACACAGGTGGTCCATCCATTCCACTTGGAGAAACTGATCCAAGACCGCCTTGTCATGAACAGAGCTTGGGAGCTGGAATAGGTTAGAGATTAGGAAATGAACTTTATTTAGCCTTTTCTTTTCTTTCTTTCTTTTTTTTTTTTTTTGTAGAGACAGAGTCTCACTTTATTGCCCTTGGTAGAATGCTATGCCATCACAACTCACAGCAACCTCCAGCTCCTGGGTTTAGGTGATTCTCTTGCCTCAGCCTCCCCAGTAGCTGGAACCACAGACGCCCGCCACAATGCCTGGCTATTTTTTGTTGCAGTTTGGCCAGGGCCAGGTTTGAACCCACCACCCTCGGTATATGGGGTCAGCGCCCTACTCACTGAGCCACAGGTGCTGCCCAACTTTAGCCTTTTCTTACTGCCATTTTGGTGCTTGTATCCAATGCTAGACAATCCGAATTTCATCTTGTGCCTGTGTGCAGCAGTTAAGCCAGAACCACAGACTCAGCATATGCGATCGTGCAAGATGGAGGAGAGAGCCATCTGAATGTAGGGCCTTAATTTTTTACTGTTTTTGACACTGCCCCAAACTTTCTTTTTTGATACAGCGTCTCACTATGTTGCCTCGGTAGAGTGCTGTGGCATCAAAGCTCACAGTAACCTCCAACTCTTGGGCTTAAGCTATTCTCTTGCCTGAGCCTCCCAAGTAGCTTGGACTACCAACTCCCGCCACAACACCCAGCTGTTTTTTGTTGCAGTTTAGCTGGCCCAGGCCAGGTTCAAACCTGCCACCCTCGGTGTATGTGGCTGGCACCGTAACCGCTGTGCCACAGGCGCCAAGCCCCCAAACTTTCTCCTCCGTATTACACATCTTTGTCACATGTCTTTGAAGCAAGTGATCTTTGTTACATGTCTTTGAGGCAAGTGATCGTACCCTAAATGGGCACCCATGGGCTCTGTGGTGTCCCCTCATGGATCATTCATGGATTTTGTTTTTTTCTCATGCCCCCCATGGGTTGGCTGCTGTTCTCTCAGGCTGGAGTTGTAGAAGAATAAATGAATCCAGAATGGATGCAGGAGAAATGATGAGACAGAGCGCTTTCCAGGCAATCATGAACTAGAAACGACAGTGTTTCCAGTTAGTGGTGAATAAGGAAATAGCACCTGGTTTTGTTCCCCAAAGTCTAGTGTCCTATATTCGTTTTCTGTTGCTGCATAATAAATCATCACAAATGTAACAGCTTACTTACAACAGACTTTCTGTGTGTGAAGATGATGAGTATGGACGAGTATACTCAGAGTAAGAGTATTCTGCTAAGATTCTCACCAGGCTGAAATCATGGGTCAGCCTGGGCTATGTTCTTTTCTGAGGCTTGTCGTCTTCCAAGCTTGCTTATTGGCAGGATTTGTTTCCTTGAGGTGTGTGGCTGGTATCTTTGTGGACTCTATTTTTAATTAAAATTGTAGGCTGGGAACAGTGACTCACGCCTGTAATCCCAGCACTTGGGAGGTGGAGGCAGGTGGATTGCCTGAGCTCACAGGTTTGAGACCGCCTGGCCAGAGTGAGACCCCCATGTCTAAAATGAGGTTTCTGTGAGCTATGACACTACTGTACTCTACTGAGGGTGACAAAGTGAGACTCTGTTTCAAAAAATAAATACACATCTTCATTAAATGCAGAAGGAGCATAAAACATAAATATATATATAATTGAAACATCATAATAAAAGTATACACCCCTGTAACCACCATGCAAGTCAAGAAATAGAACATTCCCAGTGCAACTCTTATTTTCCTTTTACCAATACAACTTCCCCTTCTCCCCAGAGGAACCACCATCCTGAACTTTACGGTAATCATTTCTTTCCTTTGTGTTACAATGAGTTTTACCTGCTAAGAATATAGCCATAAATAATATTTTGTTTTGCCTGCTCTGGAATTTTAGATAAAGGAATCATACAGTGTGAATTATTTTGTATCTGACTTCTTTAGCTTAACATTTTATTTTTGCAGTTCATCCATATTGATGCATATAGCTTAGTTAATTCATTTGCATTGGTGTATTTTATTTTGTTACATGAATATTAACAAATCTACTTACTGGCATTGATTGTTTATAGGTATTAGCTATTAATAAATGTGCTATAAACAATCTTGGTCTGGTACACACAAGAACACGTTTCTATAGGATATACACTAAAGAAATTGTTGGGTACATAAATCTTTGATAGCTTCTCCAGTTATTTTCTGAGGATAGAAAGATTTCTAGCAGTAATAGAAGGTGTAACCATGGAAGGTAATTTCAGGACTTCTATGAATGTACTCTATTATCAGGATAGCCTTTATTGTACCTTAATTATTTTTGTTGCTGTGTAAACCAGTGACAATTTGTTCAGTGGAAATAAGCTATAGAATCAATAAGCAATTCTTTTGCACAGGGAGTGTTAGACTTATATTTTTTAAAATTTCATCTGGAAATATATTTCTTTCATGCTGCCTAACCCCCTTTCTTTTGAGTTTACATAGTAATTAGGCCAGTCACCTGGGAAGCTTAGAACTATTGGTGAACATAATTGCACAGAAATATCATGTATCAAAGTTCACTGTGATCAAATATATAATAAAAGAATTCAGTATGCTTTACTTGAGGATTCACTTTATAGGAGTTGGAGGTTGCTTTGAGCAGGGTGACAGCTTGAGGCTCTATCTCAAAAAAACAAAATTAAAATAAAAAAAATAAAATGGGCATAGTGAATAAGATCTGAGGCTTGGCTTTTGTAGCTCAGTGGTTAGGGCGCCAGCCACATGAGTTCGAACCTGGCCAGGGTCTGCTAAACAACAATGACCACAATAACAACAACAACAACAAAAAAAAAGCCGGGCTTTGTGGCTGGCACCTGTAGTCCCAGCTACTTAGGAGGCTGAGGCAAGAGAATCACTTAAGCCTAAGAGTTTGAGGTTGCTGTAACCTGTGATGCCATGGCACTCCACTGAGGGCTACATAGTCTCTTTCTCAAAAAAAAAAAAAAAATACTCATATATACTCATAGTATTGTTAAGATAAAATGAAATACAATATGTATATTACTTAGAGCAGTGTTTGGATATACAAAGTGCTTAATAATAAGTACAGTAGAATCGCTTTAAAGGACTGTAACAAACTGGTCAACATACAGTTGTGCTCACCATAGGAACTAGGCCTGCTATACTGATAGATACATGTGGTATATGTCTGATCTGTGAAAATTAGGTCAACTTAGGGAGGTGCTCAATTATCAAGGTTCTGCTGCATTTGTTATTTTCCTTTTCCTCAGGTTTAATTTACTGTATTAAATCCAGACCAACAGAACATGAGCTTTTCTTCCAGGAAGAAGTCTAAATTTACAGCCTATCTGACATATACTTTTTTTTTGGAGGTGGGGGTGAGGATGCCTGTTTAATGACAAGCTCCAAAAAAGGATTTCAAATATATCTCTTATCATATAAGACTGACCTTACAAGAAAGGGACTTCAGTGAAGAAGACATAGGAAAAAGAAGTTGAGGTTACGAGTATTATAAGATTGTACATGCAAAAGCAGAGTGAAGACGTAGGTAGAAATCCCAAGCAGCAAATCCATGGATCAGTCATGGGTAATTTACATCAAAGCCTAAGTAATCTACTTGAGCCATGGTGTTGACCTGTATGTAGGAGGAAATAGTGCACTTTCCTGGGGATGGTCTATTTAAATCAAAGGGAATTATCTCATTAATTCCCTGGTGATCCTTGTAGAACCTTGCTAAAGGGGCACTGCTAGGGTTTAGTTTAATCCTTCTTCTATTTTCTGCAGTCATAGCTTGACTTTCACAAAAGTTACTCACCTAAGGTATTCAGATTTTATCCCAAACAGTAAATATTTGAGCATCTACTATAAGCTGTGTACTTTATTAGGGAAACAAAGATAAATAAAAGATATAATTCCTGCCCATGAGTCCTTCCCAGTTTGAGAAAACTGACTGTATACAACTAAAGAGAATTTTAATAAGTGCTTTAATAGAGGATTATAGGACTGTAAATAATGTGGTGATTTTACTAGGGGAAATCATAGAGGCAATGTAGAGGTCACTCAGAACTATGCAGCTAAGGCTAAGAATTTATTAGGTGGAAATTGCAGGGAAAGACATTCCAAACATGAACAAAGTCATGGAGGCATGTTCAGGGAAGATGGCACTATACAGAAAAAGGCATAATTTGATTAATAGTCTTGTTTTTGTGGTGGTTAGAACAAGTAAGTTACCACTAGTTTGGAAAACAATTTTTCCCTAACCCTTCTTCATCTTCAAATGGGAACATTTTAACATTCTAACCTTCTTTTCAGCTCTAGATAAGGTCCCTAGTGAGCCATATGACCCAAAGGGGGAAAAAAGCATTAAAAATTAGTACAGAGTTTTTTTTTTAAATTAGGATTAGACATGACAGGTATTTTCTGAGGGACTCCTGAATTCCCTGTGGTGCCATTTGTCTTCCAGTGAAAGACTCCTTAGTCCATTCCCATCATTGTTCTGAGTTAAAGTTTGCTAAGTCAAATGGGAAGATGAATACATGTGGCTCAGTGAGTAGGGTGCCGGCCCCATATACTGAGGGTGGCGGGTTCAAACCTGGCCTCAGCCAAACTGCAACAAAAAATAGCCAGGCATTGTGGCGGGTACCTATGGTCCTAGCTACTTGGGAGGCTGAGGCAAGAGAATCACCTAAGCTCAAGAGCTGGAGGTTGCTGTGAGCTGTGATGCCACAGCACTCTACCGAGGGCAACAGAGTGAGACTCTGTCTCTAAAATAAATAAATAAATAAATAAATAAAAATATATATATATATACATACATACATACATATACACATACATACACACACACACACAACAGCAGTAAACACATACACTGCCTACTATGTACCAGGGACTCTTCTAAGTACTTTACATATATATATTAATTTATTTCATCTGTACAATCTTATGAGATAGGTACTACTTTTTCCTCATTTTATAAATGAGGAAACTCAGGTATAGAGAGTTACCATCTCAATACCCTAGCCCATTCCCATCACTGTCATTCAAAATGTCTATCTTCCCCCAACCTTTGTGTTATGAAAACATTCTCAGCTGCTTTTCCAAGAATCTCCATGCAGTCTCCTTTTGAAAGCATAAACATTTACCATTCTAGGAAGTCCCAGGTCCTTATAGTATTTTCAGCCCTGACAGAACTTGGAAGCCAGTTCCAAAGCCGACGTGTTTGGGATTATGCAGTGCCTCAGTTTAGCTGAATAGTAATTCTTTTGGTTTGGCTGCATTTTCATATCTACTTTTCCCTTTACCTGTATAAAGTTCAAGGGTTCTCTGTTACTACTGCCATTCATGGATAAAAGCTTAAATTTTCTACAGCTCTGCTTCCTTTAGGGCTGTCCTTCTGTCTGTCCTTTGTCAATCCCTATGCCAAAAAAAAAAAAAAATTTTTTTTTTGAGGTTAGAGTCTCACTATATCGCCCTCAGTAGAGTGCTATGGCATCACAGCTCACAGCAGTGTCAAACTCTTGGGCCTAAGTGATTCTCTTGCCTCAGCCTCCCAAGTAGCTGGGACTACAGGTGCCCGCCACAATGCCCAGCTATTTTTTGGTTGTAGATGTCATTGCTGTTTGGCAGGCCCAGGCTGGGCTCGAACCTGCCAACGGTGTATGTGACTGGTGCCCTAGCCACGGAGCTACAGGCACCAAGCCCCTATGCCAAATTTTTGTAGGTTCCTCTGGCTCCTTAACGTCTGCTCTCATTGATATTTAATCTTCTAGATTTTTCTGTGCCAGTGACTTAAACATCAGGGTTGATCTTTGAGATTATTAGATCTGCCTTATAGTAATGATGAAGATGAATATAAAAATATCTACAACAGCAGTGAACATATATAGTGCCTACTGTGTACCAAGCACTTTTCTAGGCACTTTACATATATTAATTTATTTCATCTGCACAGTCTTAGGAGATAGGTACTACTTTTTCCTCATTTTACAAATGAGGAAACTGGGGTACAGAGAGTTACCATTTTGCCTGAGGTGACACAGTAGAGTAAGTGGTAGAGAAGGATTATTCTTTTTATACCTTAAGTTTTCTCATTAAAGCTATGTTTTATTTATCTCTGTATCCTCAATTCAAAGCACAGTAAGTGTTCCATCCATGTTGTAATTAGTGCAAAGTGCCAGGCCATCAAGTTAACACAGAAGATTGTGTCATTTAGTTAAACAAACAAACAAAAAAGACAAAATCTCTAATTGTGAATATGGTGTATTAGCAATATCTAGGGCCTGTTTTGTTATGAGTCCTCATAGAACATTTTTTAAAAATTAAAAATTTATTCTCTCTGACATCTGAAATATATCCTTATTAACTAGCAGTAAGAATCTGACGTTGAATATTAGTCCTCTTTCAGAAACAAAGCCAGGATTAACATTTGTCCTTTTTTTCTTTTTCAATTAAAGCTTGTGCTGCTGGAGTTGCCAGTCTTTGATGCTGAGGGATTATGTTTGTGATAGTGATTAAAATGATGATAATAACAAAAATGCTGCTGTGCTTTAATTTTAAAGTTAGCTCAAATAAAACAAAATTAGGCATGGTTTCTATGTAGTGAGCATATTCCTTGTAAATATCAAAGAGCAACTTTTACACGTGCCTCCTGTAATCAGGGCTGCCAGTAAAACATTGACTTTATCAGGTATTCTCTCACATGAATAATAAACACTGTTAGTAACACCAGACTTTCCTCATTTCAGGGGATGAGATTTTGATATCCCTGAAAATCATCCAATATGTGGCTATTTTTGACTAAAAAAACAGTAATGAAATAGAAATTGAAATGGGAATAGAAATGTAACTAATTCTGTGTCTTGGGCAAGACCCTTACCTTCATTCAACTGATAGGCCTGACTTTGTTGACCAAAGCCTTGGTTTAATCATCTGCAAAATTAGTAGTTTGAAGCAGGTGTTCTTTAAGGTTTCAATGCTCAAATTGCATGTTTTCCTTTGAGTGAAAGCCAGTATTCTATTTGAAATTTTTACTTTATTGTAAGTAATTAAATAGAGAAAACATATTACATATTAATCTGGGCTAAATATTACATATGCATTATTGCATTTTCATGCTACCATAACTTGAAATGTAGTTTGTTTTTTTTTTTGGGGGGGGGGGGAGACAGTTTCACTATGTTACCCGGTAGAGTGCTATGGCAGCACAGCTCACAGCAACCTCAAACTCTTGCACATAAGTGATTCTCTTGCCTCAGCCTCCCAAGTAACTGGGACTACAGGCACCGGCCACAACGCCTGGCTGTTTTTTGGTTGCAGTTGTCATTTTTGTTGGGTAGGCTCAGGCTGGGTTTGAACTCTCCAGCGCGGGGGGATGTGGCTGGTGCTTTAGCCGCTGAGCTACAGGCACAGAGCTGAAACGTAGATCTTTTAATCACCATCTTTTAGATGAGGAAACTGAGGTATAGAGTGGTTAATTTTTTTCCTTCCTCCCTCCCTTCCTCCCTCCCTTTTTTTTTTGGGGGGGGGGCAGAGTCTCACTTTGTCACCTGGGTAGAGTACCATGGCATCATAGCTTACAGCAACCTCAAACTCTTGGGCTCAAGTGATTCTCTTGCCTCAACCTCCCAAGTAGCTGGAATTACAGGCACCTGTCACAATGCCCAGCTAAGTTTTCTATTTTTGGTGGAGATGGGGTCTTGCTCTTGCTTAAGCTGGTCTCGAACTCCTGAGCTCAAGCAGTCCACCTGCCTCAGCCCGCCAGAGTGCTAGGATTACATGTGTGAGCCACTGCACGTGGCCTAGAGTGGTTAATTTTCTCAAGGCCACACAACTATGTACTTTGTATTTCCTTTTCCTAAGACATTACCATATTTTGCCTTGAGTTATTTGTGTACTTCTCATACCACCTATATATAAATATTTATTCTGTATGTTATATTGGCTGCTTCATGAGTATTCACCTTATGTTTTTCAGATATTTAAGGGTTAAGATTGTGTCTTATACTTTATCTCTCATACAGACATGAAACTTAGAACATTTTCAAAATTGAAGGTGTTATTTTGAAGCAAATTACTTCTTTCCCCCTCTCAATCTTTTCTGAGCTTATGATTTCTGAAGATTATTGTATCATTATCCCCAGCCTTGTTATTACTGAAATTCCTGATCTTTGTTTTATGTTATCAGCACGATTTTTTTCTTTTTTCTAGAGTGGGGGGGGTCTTACTATTTTGCATAGGCTGGTTTTAAACTCCTGGCTTCACTAACGCATTTTTTCCCTTTCACCTTTCTTCTAGGTGGATATCTTATGAATTTATTCTTTTTTTTTTTTTTTTACACCATGAATATATATATATTTTGTTTATTTTTTTTAAAGAATGAACGAAGATAGATACATTCAGAAAAGAAATCAGACGATTGCTGCAACAAAATATTGAGCAATAATAATAACACAAAAAAAGTAACATTCACATCAGATAAGAGAATGTCTATCATAGAATGCTTTGACTCTGAAGTTCAGTATGGAGTCATCAGTTAACTTCTTATTTTTTTCCCAAAGTCTCAAAAAATAGACAACTAATATTTATAAATAAAAAATAGAAGATAATTTCAAAAAACAGATTATGCCAAATCTTAAAGACAATAGAAAAAGAAGAAATACTTCAAAATCATTCTACTTCATCTGGATGTACCTGATATTAAAATTGGAAAAAATGTATTATTATGAAGAGAAATTATAAACATGTTTCACTTATAAATGAGGATGTAATATCCTAAACAACATATTAACAAGTTGAATTAAAAATTAATGTTTAAGTAATGTATTTTGGTCAAAATTAAATCTAATTTATGAGAGAATTAGTCACTATTTTCTTCCCTTTTTTTTTTTCTTTTCCTTTCCCTCACCCCCTCCCTCCTTCTCTCTCTGTCTGCTCTCCCCTTCTCCCATGCCCCACCATGTCATTAATTTTCCTCATATCAAAGTTGAATACATAGAATTCATGCTTCTCTATTCCTGTGATGCTTCACTAAGAATAATATATTCCACCTCCATCCAGGTTAATACAAATGCTGCAAGATCTCCATTTTTTTAATGGCTGAATAGTATTCCATGGTATACATATACCACAGCTTGCCAATCCATTCCTGGATTGAAGGTCATTTAGGCTGTTTCCACATTTTCGTGATTGTAAATTGAGCTGCGATAAACAGTCTATACTATATAAACAGTATAATAAAAGGTTTTTTTTTTCCTTCTGGATAGATGCCAGTAATGGGATTGCAGGATCAAATGGGAGGTCTAGGTTCAGTTCTTTGAGGTTTCTCCATACTTCCTTCCAAAAAGGTTGTATTAGTTTGCAGTCCCACCAGCAGTGTAAAAAAGTGTTACTTTCTCTCCACATCCACACCAGCATCTGCAGTTTTGAGATTTTGTGATATGGGTCATTCTCGCTGGGGTGAGATGATATCTCAGGGTGGTTTTAATTTGCATTTCTCTAATAATTAGGGATGATGAGCATTTTTTCGTATGTTTGCTAGCCATTCGTCTGTCTTCTTTAGAGAAAGTTCTGTTCATCTCTCTTCCCCATTGATGCATGGGATTGTTGGTCTTTTTCTTGAGGATTAATTTAAGTTCTGTATAGATCCTAGTTATTAAGCTTTTGTCTGATTCAAAATATGCAAATATCCTTTCCTATTGTGTAGGTTGTCTCTTTGCTTTGGTTGTTGTCTCCTTAGCTATACACAAGTTTTTCAGTTTAATTAAATCTCATTTGTTTATTATTGCTGTTGTTGCTATTGCCATGGCAGTCTACATAAAGTCTTTCCCCAGGCTGGTATCTTCCAGTGTTTTTCCTATTATTTCTTTGAGGATTTTTATTGTTTCGTGCCTTAAATTTAAGTCCTTTGTCCATCTTGAATCAATTTTTGTGAGTGTAGAAAGGTGTGGGTCCAGTTTCAGTCTTTTACATGTGGATATTCCGTTCTCCCAGCACCATTTATTGACTAGGGAGTTTTTCCTCCAGTGAATGTTCTTGCTTGGTTTATCAAAGATTACGTGGTTTGGTTGTTGGTTTCATTTCCTGGTTTTCTTTTTTTTTTTTGTTTTTTGTTTTTTGTTTTTTGTTTTTTTTGCAATGCATATAATGTATTTGCCAGAATATAAAAACAATTTCTATAAGTCAATAATATGAAAAAATTGACAAAAGACTTGAGTAATGATTTTTCACAGGCATATAGACAAGATGACCAATAAGCATATGAAAGGGTATTGAATATCAGTAGTTATCAGAGAAATGAAAATAAAAACCACAATGAGATACCAACCACAAATACTAGCAGAGCCAGCTTCATTAGTGTGGAATAAGTGCAGTTGCCCAGAGGCCCTCCTCCTCCCACAGGAGCTTGGCATTTTGGTCAAAACTCTGCTATCACCATCCTCTATTGTTTTTTTTGTTAGGTAGTCAAAGATTTATTTAGGAGGAACTTAACATACAAAGCAGTCTTGTGTGGTGGCAAGACAAGGTAGATCTCCATGCTTACAATGCAGGCCTGTCTAGTCTTTTATGCCATGCATGGAAAAAAAAGGGAAAGGGAAAATAAAAGAAAAAGTTATTGACAGCATATTAAGCCATTTGGTTGCTTTTTTCTTTACTTTCTACTTAAATGAATTGTTTGGGTTCCCAACATTCTTAAGTGTGCATGATGACAGAGAAATGTTGGGGCAATAGCAATTATCTTAAGATAGTCCTCTGGTTGCTACAGCCTGCAACTCACTTTGTGGTCATGTACCCACAGTACATTTTTACAGTGCCAGCCACAGAACCATTACCAGCTGTAGTGTTTACTGAGGGCAAAGGGAAATGCAGAAAAGTCCTTATTTTTGGAAAGTCACAGGTGTCAAATGCAATGATTTGTTACATGTAGGGGTTTTGAGGAGCCTTATTCAAACTCCACTTTACTCTTACGGCAGTATTCACAAATCCTTCCATGTGCTTCACTCTGAAGAACTAATTTTTTTTTTTTAAGAACTAGCTAAATCTTAAATTAGTACATTTTGATTTTCCTGCAAGCTCCAGTTTTTCCAATATATGCAGATTTTCTAACTCAAGTCATTTAGTGATGACTGTTTCTTCTGTACTCCAGCTATAGCCTCCTAGGTTTTCACTCCCCTGTTTCTTTTTTTCTTTTTTTTTTTTTAATTGTTAAATCATAGCTGTGTACATTAGTGCAATCGCCTGTACCATTCTAAGATGCACCATAGATGTGGCCCCACCCATTACCCTCCCTCCACCAAAGCCTCCCCCCTCCCTTATTTCCTGGTTTTCTATTCAATTCCAAATGTCAGTGTCTATTTTTGTGCCAGTACCATGCTGTCTTGACCACTATGGCCTTGTAGTACAGCCTAAAATCTGGTATGGTGATACCCCCGGCTTTGTTTTTATTATTAAGAACTGCCTTAGCTATGTGGGTTTTTTCCTGGTTCCATACAAAATGCAGAATCATTTTTTCCAAGTCTTGAAAATAGGATGTTGGTATTTTAATAGGGATGGTTTTGAATCAGTAGATTGCTCTGGGAAGTATAGACATTTTAACAATGTTGATTCTTCCTGGCCCTGAGCATGGTATGTTCTTCCATTTGTTAAAGTCCTCTGCTATTTCCTTTCTTAGGGCTTCATGATTTTCTTTGTACAGGTCCTTCACCTCTTTTAGGCATATTCCTAAGTATTTCATTTTCTTTGGGGCCAGGGTGAAGGGAGTTGTGTCTTCAATTAGCCTCTCATCTTGGCTGTTGTTGGCATATACAAAGGCAACTGACTTGTGGACATTGATTTTTATATCCTGAGACATTACTGTATTTTTTGATGACTTCCAAGAGTCTTGTGGTTGAGTCTTTGGGGTTCTCTAAGTATAAGATCATATCATCAGCAAAGAGGGAGAGTTTGAAATCTTCTGCTCCCATGTGGATGCCCTTTATTTTTTTGTCTTGCCTAATTGTATTGGCTAGAACTTCCAGCACTATGTTGAATAGTAAAGGTGACAGAGGACAACCTTGTCTGGTTCCAGTTCTAAGAGGAAAAGCTTTCAGTTTAACTCTGTTCAGTAAAATATTAGTGTGGGTTTATCATAGATAGCTTCAATCAGTTTAAGAATGTGCCACCTATGCCTAAACTCTT
>CAUYPK010171939.1:0-17227 GCA_963574355.1 Loris lydekkerianus | reverse complement strand
GTTCCTGACAATCCTCCTACTGACACAGTGTGTGTGTGTGTGTGTGTGTCCCAGACAAGCCACCAACTGAAACAGTGTGTGTGGGTACCTGAAAAGCCTCCGACAGACACAGTGTGTCTGTGTGTGTGTCCCTGACAATACTGCTACTGACACAGTGTGTGTGCGTTCCTGACAATCCTCCTACTGACACAATGTGTGTGTGTTTCTTCCTGACGATCCTCCTACTGAGACAATGTGTGTGTGTCCCTGACAATCCTCCTACTGACACAGTGTGTGTGTGTTTCTGACAGTCCTCCTACTGACACAGTGTGTATGTGTCCCTGACAATCCTCCTGACACAGTGTGTATGTGTGTGTCCCTGACAATCCTCCTACTGACATACAGTGTGTGTGTCCATGATGATCCTCCTACTGACACAGTGTGTGTGTTTTGTGTCCCTGACAATTCTCCTACTGACACAGTGTGTATGTGTGTGTCCCTGACAGTCCTCCTACTGACATACAGTGTGTGTGTCCCTGACAATCCTCCTTCTGACCCACTGTGTGCGTGTCCCTGACAATCCTCCTATTTATTCACTTTGTGTCCCTGATGATCCTCCTACTGACACAGGTGTGTGTCTGTCAGTCCTCCTATTGACACAGAGGTGTGTGTGTGTGTGTGTTTACCTGACAATCTTCCTATTTACACTGAGCTTTTCCCATCCCCTGACATACTCCCTTCTGCTCCATTTGCAAAGGAACAGATAGGATTGATGCTGTAGGCAAGAGCTGAGGCATGGAGGAGGCAGGAGACAGCGAGGCAGGATGGCAGCTACCACGTGCTGGGACCACACTGGCCCTGCTCTCTGAGCCCGAGCTCAGGGCTTCCTCCTGCAGTGACCAGTGTTCCCCTAAAAACACACCTTTCCTTCCCTCTTCAATCTGACATTGCTGTGTTTGGGAACTCTTCCCTCTAGCGAGCTCCTGGTTGTCGGTTCTTCATATATTACGCCTGTATCAGAAAATTAAAGCCCATCCATATGTTTTGTCTGCATTTTAGTAGTAATTCTAGTGATTCCAGAGTTATTATTTTTTGTTTGTTTTTCTTTTGTGTTTAAGGCACATGATGGTGTGCTGTCGTTGAGGCCATGGGACAGAAGTCTAGAGATTGCATTCCTCCCCTGACCTGGGACTTCTTTTTTCTGCCTCACAACGTCCACTGTCAGTCCTGTTGGATCAGACTCCTTGAGTGCATTAGTGTGTGTGCATGAAGGCACGTGTACACAGGCACGTGTGTGCACATGTGTGGGGGCATTACAGTATTTGGGTGTCTGAGTGTGAGCATGCACACGTGTGAGTACGCTTGTAAGTTTTTATTTGTGCGTGTGCATGTATGTATGTGTTTGCCCTCTTACCAGAGAAATGCCCACCCTGTAGTTTCCTCCTTGTGAGCTGGACTGTCCTGCCCTGCCCAAGGCCTGGGCTCCGCACCCCTCCTGCTGTGAATGCTTGTTCTAGTTTCACTACAGGGCTCTGTCCCCACAGGACACGCACCAGCATTTAGATGTATACTGGGACTGTCATTTTATTCCCATAAGTTTTCATTTTTGTAATTAGTTTATTAATATTTTCTGCAACAAATTTCTGTGAATTTAGGGACTTACAGCAACACAAATCTGTTATTTTACAATTCTGGAGATCAGAAGTCCAAAACAGGTCCCACTGGGCAGGAATCACTGTGATGGGGCTGGCTCTGCTGGGGGTTCCTCAGCGAGCCCCTTCCTGGCTTGGACTGTGTCTGAAGCTCTCAGGTTCTGGCCCAGGGATCCTTGCTCGGTGTTCAGAGCTAGAGATGGCTGCAGGTCCAGTCTGTGGTGTGGTCTCATTACTGAGTCTCTTTCTCTAGGAAAGATGGGAGGAACGTGGAAGGAACAAGGCTGCCTTGAGCTCACTCAGAGAACCCAGGGAGTTCTCTGTCCCCAAAGTACCTGGCCTGACACACCCACAGGCTTCAGGCTTAGCATGAGGGTGTCTTTGGGGGTATCACTTGGGTGACCACAGCACTCTCAGATGTTTAGACCCTAAACTGTGTATTTAGCTCATGTTATGAAATCCATGCAAAGGGCACACTGAGGTGCTTTGTCATAATGTGGAAATGGGAGGAACATGATGACTTGCTGCCTGTTCCCCTAAAAGCTGCATGCTGGGGACTGTAGAAAAGACTTCTGCTGTTTCCAGAGTTACTTGACAGAGATTTTGGTTCAAAGCCTAGAGCAAGGCACAACTGAAGGTTTTTTTGTTGTTTATTTTGTTTTTATTAAATCATAGCTGTGTTGAACAACTTTGCGGGGATTTGTTTCTGTCCCTGCTAAATTCCCCTGCAGAAGGGAAGCTGTTTTGAGTTCCCAGAGCCTGCGCCTCAGGCCCTGTCTTTGCTCCTGCAGGTTTGTATTCAGTTAGCTGTCAGTTCTAGCCTCCTGCCTTCCTTTGTCTATAGGCTGAGGATCCCCGGAGGGCCGGATGCATCTTAGGTTCAGTAAAGCCGTCCTCTGTGTCAGCCCCGCCCTGGGAATTTCCCGGCTCTGTGTGTGAGTTTCTAGTCCCCACGCTCCACCCAGGCCAGTACCACCTCAGGCAAACCCTTTTTCAGGCCCAGATCTGTGCCATGGTGGTTGCCACCTAAGAAGATGCCTGGCCTCCTCTGGTTGCCCAGGGAGACAGGGGATGTGGCTTCAGAATATCTGGGGATCAGCCCTATTGTTGCCAAAAACGGCTGCTGCTCTGCCCCTCTGGGCACTGCTGCTCTGGCGTGGTTCCCTCTCAGCCGACCATCCTCTCCTCACTCTTATGCCGCAGAATCAGCACTGACCAGCTGCAGTCTAGGCCCTGTCCACACTCCTTGAGAAATCACCCAAGAATCTAGACTCCTGGGGGACAGGCCTCCAGACCTCAGAGTGAGAGTGGAGGGGAGTGCTTGGAGCTCAGGGTTGCAGATAGAGAATATATACAGTTTTGTACAGTTTTATGCCTGGCAGGAGAACGCCTGTGGCACCCTAGTAGGGGAGGTAGGTCCAGTTTTTAGAGGGTCTCTCCCATGGAGTGGAATGTGAGGACCTTTGAACTCTGCTTGTTTGTTTGTGGGGCACTCTGAGCCGTTCTCTTGGGGGAGGGGACTCCCGTCCACTTGGTGATGGATTTTGTACCTTTTGTTTGTATCCTTGGGGTTGCAGCTCGTCTCAGTGGGGTTGATGTGGGTTCTTCAACCTTCTCTCTTGGTGCAGCTCTAATCCACCAGGTTACTTGCTAAATTTCTGTCCATTAACTCTCCTTCTGGATGGGAGCTTCAGTCAGCCATCTTGTCTCTGCCCCTGTGAATTTTTTTTCTTTAGTTAGTTTGAGTAGGATGTTGCGAGTCTCCAGGCTGCAGCCCCAAGGACTCCACGGCAGGAGCAGCGGTGACCGGTAGGGTGGACTTGAGGAAGACTGGGGCAACCCCGTGCATCTGGATCCCGCCTGCTCCCCAGGCACTTTCCCCCTCCACCAAAACTTTGGGTTGAGAGAGGTCAGGGGCGAGGGTTGCAGCGGCCATGCTGGCCTGGGCCAGGAAGAGGGCAGAGGGTGCCGAGGCAGTGCCCTGCGAGTGGGAGGCTGGGGGCCTGGCTGGGGAGTAGTAGGCCAGCCAGTGCCAGGCTGCGTGTGCAACCAGCACCTCTCAGCACACAGGCAGCACCCATGACTGAAGTTTTAGCATTTGACTTGATATGCTAAAACCAAAATTTATTCACTACCCCCCCTAGAAAAACCTGTTCTTCCCAATCTCAGTAAATGGTGTTTCTCATTCATACCGGAAGACAGTCATTGCTGATTCCTCAGCTGAAGAACGCATTGCCCGTGGAGGGCCACTTGTTCCCCGCACATTCAGGTTCTTCAGAGCAGCCAATGGCCAGGCTGTGTTTGTCACCTGCCTTTAGGGAAACTTGACATCTGTTTTGTCAGCGAGTACTAAACGTCTGTCCTGATTTAGGAACCAGGTAACAGGAGTAACAAACACATACAACTTGGATCTTCCAAGAGTGAGGTGCTACCATGATCACACAGCTGTATGTATCCATCTGAGTGTGTGCACAGCCTCACTGTGGGCAGTGCAGTCTGCAGTGTGACTATCGCACAGAAGGACATGCTCAGGGACTGTGTGAGTCCATATCAGGAGACTGAAATAACAGGTGGTCTGGGGTCCTGGTCCATCACACCTCAGTGCTGAAAGTGTGGAGAAGCCCTGTTCATGTGCTGCCAGCAGGTGGGGCTCAGGAGACGGCAGCGACTCCAATGATTCGTTTTAGACCTCATTAACCTCTTTGATTTTGTTTTGCTTTTCACCGGTAAAATGGGGGGGAAAAGTGGTCTAACAATGTTGAAGCATTATTGTAAGAATGACATAATCTGTATACTGATAAACACACATGCCTGCACATTAGTATCTATGAAAGTGATTTGTAAACTGGGAATTGGAATAGAAATACTATTCTTTGCAATTGCAGAAGAGAATGAGAGCATTCTTGTGACACAAATTTATGTTTAAAAAAGACAAAATTTAATTAAACTTTGATTAGTGTATTATTAGAGTTTTTGAAACTATAATTTTTTTTTTTTTTTTTGAGACAGAGGTTTACTTTGTTGTCCTTGGTAGAGTGGTTGTGGCATCAGAGTCACAGCAACCTCAAACTCCCGGGCTCAAGCTGTCCTCTTGCTTCAGCCTCCCAAGTAGCTGGGACTATTATTTAGAGATGGAGTCTCGCTGTTGCTCAGGCTGGTCTTGAACTCCTGAGCTCAGACGATCCACCCACCTTGGCGTCCCAGAGTGCTGAGATTACAGGCGTGAGCCACTGTGCCTAGCCTGAAACTGTAATTCTTGATATATTCTTTCTTCCACCTCTTAAGACATATTCTGCTTCTGGGAAGCAGTGGGCAGGTGACATCAGGTCATCTCACCACCTGCTGCACTGAAGCTGTGAAGTTTATAGAGCATGTCAAGGCAGCTTTAATGACATTTGTTGCACCTTGGCAAATGTAAAATAAATAAAACCAAAGTTGTGAGTTGGAGACAGCACATTTAAAAATATTCAACATAGACTTTTATTTTTTCTCCAAATAGAATTTTCTAATTTAAAAAAATCACCTCTTATTTATTACAGCCGGGAACATTTGTTATGTGGGAGATCACTGGGCACAAGGTCTGTAACTGCATCTTGAGAAATTTATCAATTGTATTGTCCCTCCTGTCTGGTAACTTGGCTTTATAAATGCTAACAAAAGGGTGTCTAATCAAATCTCTCACTGGAAATGCTTCTGAGTTATTTTCTGATAGGAAATTGAAGGAGTCCATTTCATTTGTTTCATTTGTATTATTAAGCATGAATTCCACACCTGCACACCTGCACACCTGCACACAGGAAATGATTACGGCTGCCTCATGCACAGCACAGATGGGCTCGGGGGTGTCAGACTTAGCGCAGGCCGACGAGTGGAAGCTGCAGTGCTCTTTCTGACCCTGCAGCCTGTCTGAGCCTGAGGCCCCCAGACAGACAGAGCCTTCCAGCCAGGCAGTCAGACTGTGGCTCTGCGGCTCATGCCCATGAAGGGTGGGAAGCACTGAGGGGTGGTGGGCAAGGTGGGTGGGAGGGGGGCTCCCAGGGGCCTCCACTGAGCCCTGGGAGATGCTGAGGGCAGCAGGTGCAGAGCTCAAGGGGGAATGGGAGATGGACAGGGTGCATGTGAGAGAAGCCCTGCTGTGTGGTGAGAGCCAGGGAAAGGCAGGGCCAGCTGAGGGGTGGGCAGGGGCAGTGGTCCATGTGCAGGGTTGCTCAAAGCCAGTGTGGAGATCAGGTGGTGGGCCTTAGGGTGCACACAGCCTGCGTGTTGACCATGTGGTGGGCCTTCAAGAGCACATGGCCTCAGGACAACAGGATGGTGGGTCCTTGCCCACTGCTCTCTCAGAAGTCACTGGCTGCACCTCTGCCAGCACCTGCGTGTGTGCAATGTGGGGCGCAGAGGCCTCAAGGGTCATTGCCATTCTGATCTGAAGTGATTACACTCAGGAAGTTATTAAGTGTAAAGTAGGATAAAGATCTGAAACATTTTTTAATTTTGTCAGTGTTTCATTAATTTATGCCTTAGGCGATGTAGGCAGAGATTACTGGTCACATAACCTGTGGTAACTTTAACAGCATCGAATATTGTGAGGTAGTTGAATAAATCCAGGTTACCTGTGGGAGGTCTGCGTTTATATTACAGTTTGCCACTGACTAATTTTCTGTGTTCGATTTAAAAGTCACTCACGTCTTGGTCCCTGACAAGATCAGTCAGTCTGGCGACCAGCTTTGCAGCGCTGCTGCTTCCCGGGGCCTGGGGATTTTCCTTTATGCTTTACCACCGTGCAGTGGTTGTTCTATCTCATCTGATGGTTGTGGGGTTGTGGAAGCAGATGCGGGAAGCTGAGGAGGGGCTGCCGGGGCATCCTGTGCGTGGGGTTGGGATGGAGGTCTGTTCGTGCGGGAAGCCCTCAGAGGGGTGGAGCCGGCTCAGACGTGCCTCCTCCAGGGTTGGGAGATTTCTCTCCTCCTCTCTCTTACTTGGGGTGGGAGAGGTGAGCAAGGAGGTGTGATGGGGGCATATCAGTGACTGTAGACAGGCAGTGTCATGCCTGGACATGCACGTTGTGTTTTCAGACTGAAGATGGAACAGTCCCAAGAGAGTCTCCCAGCTAACAGTGGCCATGCAGGTGACATTGTCATAGAAAAGTACTGGGTCGGATCCACGGAGTCTGCCTCCCATGCTCAGCTGGCCTGCAGCACACAGCTCTGTGCCTTCCCTCTCGGTGGAAATGGACTTTGCGTTCGGAGCACTGAGGACCCTTCTGATCAGGTGTGTGACAAGTCATGTATCACTGTGACGAGGCCTCCGTCTCCCCATGTCTTCCGTGCAGTCTGGGCATTACACCCCAGGGGCTCAGCTATCAACTAGGTGAGAAAAGTGGGGATGAAACAAGACATCATCTATTTTAGTAAACAAATGACCTGAATTTCTATTTTTTTATTTTTTTATTTTAGAGATAGAGTCTGATTTGTCACCCTTGGTAGAGTCATGGCATCACAACTCACTTAGGTGATTCTCTTGCCTCAGCCTCCCGAGTAGCTGGGACAACAGGTGCCTGTCACAACACTCAGCTATTTTTTTGTTGCAGTTTGGCCGGGGTTTGGTTCAAACCTGGCACCATTGGTATATGGGGCTGGCGCCCTACTCACTGAGCCACAGGCACCACCCTCTAATTTTTAAAAAAATTTGTATAATTAAACATGAGCAAGAAAAGGTTCATCTTAAAATTGAGACTCTTACACTCAGATCTGCAGCTTGAGTTTCTCACCTAAGTACGAAATAGGTAGAAAACAATGCCCTGCACATTAGGCACACATCGTAAGGAGCAGACTGAGTGCTCCCCCAGGAGACCACCCAGCAGGCATCCTCAGTCAGAGCCCCGTCCTCCCCTTCCTAAAGGTACAGTCTGCTACTGAGGTTAAGTTTTGCGTAGGTGTGAAGATCACATAAATGGGATTGACCATTCTGCATTCGTTTGGTTTGGTTGCATTGATTAGTCATTACATTTGTGACAGTCACCATGTTCGTTGTCATTGCTACATGGCACTACATGGTACATATGGACCACAGTCAATCTCACAGGGCATCACACCATACACATGGGCCCTGCTCTGTCCTGTGCAGGTGTCCCCCTGTGTTTGTCTCATTGTGTAAGTAGACTGTACTCTTTGGTAGATCCTTGCTTCATTTTATTTATTTTTTTTCCTGCTGCTACCAACATTCTTTTATATGTGTTTGGAGTTCATATGTGCATTTGGTGACTTTTAGGGGATGCATAGACCATTGACCATTGAACAAAATGCATCTGAATGCACAGGTACACTTACTCCTGAATTGATTTTAGCAAATCTACTTCCAAAACACACTATTTGCTCAATATTAAAGCCATGTATACAGAGTGCACACTTTTCCTTTTTTTTAAAATCATAGCTGTGTACATTAATGTGATCATGGGGCACCATACACTGGTTTTATAGACCGTTTGACACATTTTAATCACACTGGTTAACATAGGCTTCCTGGCATTTTCTTAGTTATTGTGTTAAGACATTTACATTCTACATTTACTAAGTTTTACATATACCCTTGTAAGATGCACCACAGGTATAATCCCACCAATCACCCTATCTCCACCCCCCTCCCCCCTCCCTCCCATCCCTTTCCCTCTTCCCCTTATTCTTAGGTTATAACTGGGTTATAGCTTTCATGCAAAAGCCATAAATTAGTTTCATAATAGGGCTGAGTACATTGGATACATTTTCTTCAGTTCTTGAGATACTTTACTAAGAAGAATATGTTCCAGCTCCATCCATGTAAACATGAAAGAGGTAAAGTCTCCATCTTTTTTAAGGCTGCATAATATTCCATGGTGTACATATACCACAATTTATTGATCCATTCATGGGTCTATGGGCACTTGGGCTTCTTCCATGTCTTAGCAATTATGAATTGGGCTGCAATAAACATTCTGGTGCAAAAATCTTTGTCATAAAGTGATTTTTGGTCTTCTGGATATGTACCTAGTAGAGGAATTATAAAATCGAATGGCAGAAATTTTAGATCCCTAAGTGTTCTCCAAACATCTTTCCAAAAGGAACGTATTAGTTTGCATTCCCAGCAGCAGTGCAGAAGCGTTCCCTTTTCTCCACACCCATGCCAACATCTCTGATTTGGGGATTTTTTTTTTTAATTTCATTTTCAAAATGCATCACTTTCTTTTCCTTACAAGGCAGCCACACATTAAGCAGCTGACAGTCACATGATTTCTTCGGTAAGCCCCAAGGCATCCATGAGTGTTGTTGAAGCTCATAGGCAAAGGAGTCCTGAAGTTTCAGATATTAAAACTTTCCCCGCAGCCACAAGTTCCTTTGATGTTCGGGTTATTAAACACAACTCACTGGATAATTTGTCTTCCACATAGTCCATTTATGTTCCTAGAAGTGTTAGCTGTGGTTTCTTTTCAATGAATACTCTCACTCCATCTTGAACAACTTCTTCACCAGAATCTCCTTTTGTTTTTGTATATTCTAGCAGAGGTTCTCAAACTTTTTAAACAGGGGGCCAGTTCACTGTCCCTCAGACCGTTGGAGGGCTGGACCATAGTTTAAAAAAAAAACAACTATGAACAAATTCCTATGCACACTGCACATATCTTATTTTGAAGTAAAAAAACAAAATGGGAACAAATACAATCACACCGCCTCATGTGGCCCGCGGCTGCATTTTGAGGACCCCTGTAGGCCATTACACCCTCTGGTTCGGACACTAACTTTCATGACTACGGGTTCAGGCTTATCTTTAAGAAGTTATTATATCTTGTTCACTGCTGAAGGTGTCAGGGTGAGGGCGGCCCGGGTGGACTGTAGCTTCCACTTGCTTGCAGCCCGGACAGTGGCCAGGACTAAGAAAGCCGACATCTTCACCACCCTGGTGTCCGGTGCCTTGGGCTGGAGCTCGGCAACCTCAACCTCCAAGGACACGGCTGGCGCATTGACCTGGTTTGGGGATTTTGTGATATGGACTAATCTTCTTGGAATTAGATGGTATCTCAAAGTAGTTTTGATTTGCATTTCTCTGATGATTAAGGATGATGAGCATTTTTTCATATGTCTGAAGGCCGTGCGCCTGTCTTCTTCAGAGAAGATTCTCTTCATGTCCCTTGCCCAGCCTGCCATGGGATCACTTGTTTTTTTCTTGCTAATATGTTTGAGTTCTCTGTGGATTCTGGTTATTAAACCTTTGTCAGAGACATAACCTGCAAATATCTTCTCCCATTCTGAGGGCTGTCTGCTTGCTTTACTTACTGTGTTCTTGGATATGCAGAAGCCTTTTAGTTTGATTTGGTCCCACTAATGTATTTTTGGTTCTGCTTCAATTGCCCAGGAGGGTCCTCCTCATAAAATATTCACCCAGGCCAATTTCTTCAAGTATTTTGCCCTTTTGTCAAGTATTCATGTACTTTCTTTAAGTATTTTTATAGTTTCATGTTTTAAGTTTGAGTCTTTAATCCAGTGAGAGTCTATCTTAGTTAATGATGAAATCTTTTTCATAAATTGCTTTAAGACATTTCCATTTCTTTGAAAAAAATAGTCATCTATCAATGTTTATCATTTTACTCTTATCATTTTCCTTAGAGAAAAGTCTTCACATTTTGTATATGGGAAGGCTGTTATAGAACTAGGCAAAGGGGTTGGGGCCATGTAGTTTTAAGTTGGAAATATTCATTTAACACCTGCTGTTTGGTCTAGTGATTCACAAACCTGCCCTCCACTAAGCCATGGTTCCTCTTATTTAGAGAGTATTTCTGATACAATCTCTCAATAGAATAAACCTGTCTTTGCCCAGATGAAGAAAGCCACCTGGAGAGGAGTTTTATCCCTCACCTATCTGTCACAGAGGGCCTGGCAAGAGGAAAACTCTCAAATGAGTGGCAACTGAATGCCTAGTCATTGTCTGGAGATCCTGATTCTTCGTAACTTATTACTTTCTCATCACCTATAGTATTGCATTCACTTATGTATGCAGGCTGGACTACCAGCACTGCATCTGAATTGTAGCCAAAAAGGGTGGAGATAAAATGAGTGGGGAGGGCAAATAGTCTCACTCTCATGCCCAAGCTAGAATGCCATGGCCTCAGCCTAGCTCCCAGCAACCTCAGATTCCTATGCTCAAGCAATCTTTTTGCCTCAGCCTTCCGAGTAGTTAGGACTACAGGCAACTGCCAACATACCATTGTTCTATTTTTAGGAGAGACAGATGGGGTGTTGCTCTTGATCAGGCTGGTCCTGAACTCCTGAGCTCAAGCAATCCTCCCACTTCCCAGAATGCTATGGTTACAGGTGGGAGCCTCCACTCCCAGCCAGCAAATACCTTCTTCTCAATGGACATGATCTGAGACCCACACAGCTATTTTCATTCACATTCTATTCACTGTATCTTAATGAACATATAGTATAATAATATAACTGCCAACGTGTTTAAAAATATAGTAAGATCTGGGAGTCGTGCATAAATCCAAGTAAGGGGTAGGAGACATATTCATGAAAGAAAGAAGGAGGAAATAATTTGCTTTCATTCCTTCTGATAATTTCAGCTTTACCTGCTCTAAAATTTTACCATTCATCACCTGCATTCAGTCTTTCAAACATTTGTTTATAAATCCTGCCACCTTTTTTCTTTTTTTTTCTTTTTCAGTGGATATACTTTTTTTAATATTATTATACTTTTCTTTCTCAGTGTATGAACTATTATTTCACTAGGCTTAAGGAGCAAGTAAAAACTCATGTATTCAACCTTCTATATAAAATTGGAAGATATTTTGTAGAGATGGCCAGACCTTTATAGTATATACAATTGATCACAAAATAATCTATATGCAAATTTTTCCTGCTTCAAATTAATATGGCTTTTCAGTGAGAGACAGTATACAGTCAATACTTATTATGCACAGTAGTTATGTTCTATAAAGTCAGTACACACAGAATTACCAAATAATGAACCATTGCCCCAGGGGAAATATGTTCATATAGGAATACAGATCTCCTGTAGTTTATACACATAAATCCTTAGAACAACTCAAACTGGTAGATTCCATTTATTTTACAAAATAGAAAATGAGGTTTAGAATTGTTAGGCAGCTTGCTTGATGCCATCCCATTAACCAGTGCCAGAGTTGGGATTCAAACCCATGTAACTGGCCCCAGACTAGAGGCTCTTGGACTACACTACATTGTCCCTTACCGTGTCTGTTCTCAGGTCTTCTCTGTCTGAGAGAGAAACCACTAAGGAAGATCTTCGAGTTGTATCATGTTGACATTGAGTGGCTCAAATATTTTGCTGCTCAGAGCCATGTTTGTTAATGTCTGCGAAAGTATCACAAATGTTGATTTCATATTGGTTTGAAGGTTACAAATAATTTTTAGTAGGTAGGAAAATTCACAAATACAGAATCTGGGAATAATGAAGACTGGACTGTAAAATGCTGTTGAACACTTATATCTTATATATATGCTGAGTATGTTACAAGCGCTAATTCATATTCTGAGCATAAGTGAACTAACATATAAAATTTTGTATCTGCTGTCATATCAATTTCATTGATAAAGGAATTTTGTGGAGTTCTAAGTCTGTGTTCTCACTATATATAATATTTATAATTAATTCTCTCAAATGTCTATTAGGGGTCCTCAAACTGCTGCCTGAGGGCCACATGAGGTGGTGTGATTGTATTTGTTCTCGTTTTGTTTTTTTACTTCAAAATAAGATATGTGTAGTGCATAGGAATTGTTCATAGTTTATTTTTTGTTTGTTTTTAAACTGTAGTCTGGCCCTCCAGCGGTCTGAGGGACAGTGAACTTGCCCCCTGTTTAAAAAGTTTGAGGACCCCTGGTAGTCACATCCCAAGAGGGGGTCAGGACAACAGAACATACAAAACATTGGAAAACAAAACACTTGGGGGGGGGGGTGTCAGTCCCTGACTGTCTCATTGCTATGTGACATTTTAAATATCATTATTTGTAATTTCCTAGAGGAATAAAATGTTGATAACTTTATAATTTTGATAGTTTATTTATTGACAAAATGCATCCCATTTGAATTGAAATGACCATTGAGAATTCATTATAGAAACCTTGTGATTGGGTCAACAAACAGAATATTGCTTGAAAATAAATTTTCATAAAAGGCAACAAACCAAACATTTGAGGTAACAAATACCTAGTTCAATACATTCCACTTTCTAATCTCATGATTTTAAGTCTTCTTTGTTTATTTGTGTAAAATCATCACTCTTGGAGTTTTATTACTTCATCTCACACACATTCATAATTTATATTAGTATTGGTATCATCTCACTACTTATTTACCCACCTCACTCCTTACAGATTATAAGATTTATATGACTATTTTCATCGCTAACTTTTATTCTTTCAAGAACTGATTTTCAGCCCATGCAATATATATTCTTTTTCACAATCTAATAAAAATGCAAATTTAAAAATATAATTTATAATATGTACAATGACCTGCACCCCCTTCACCTCAGATGGAATTATTTATGAACTTGATAATGAGTTCTTAGTAAGAATTAAAAAAAAAAAAAAAAAGCCCTGGAAGCATATAAATATCACCAAGGATATAAAGTCATTACAATAATAACATTATTTCTGAGAAAAATATTAACAAACATCGAAATTAATATTTGTGAATTTCATGTGACTAAAACTGTTTCACAGCTGTTTTCAATAGTTAAAGCAATTGTGGATCTTTTGACAAACTTTTTCAAAGACTTTGAGGCATATTTTTAAATGTTTTTATTTCAATATGCAAACATTAGTTTTTTGTTAAAAATCCTAGTTTCAAAATATGTATACAAACGACCTTCCAGAAAGAAGGATAAATTTTATATTGAAAGGAAAACAAGGAATTTAAGAAACCAGTCATATTCTTGGAAGTTCCCCACATTTGAAAGCAATAATTTAATGTTACAATGTAATTTCTTTTTAGATCAACAGTGTGACCAGAGTCACATACATAACTAGCTCTCCAAAATAGATCTATAGGCTGATAGTTGGCTGGCTGCAGGAGATAATGGTCACCTGAGGAGCAAGTTTAAAAAGGTTCATGAAAACCACTCCTAAAGGAATCTACATTTTACAAAATTTCCCTGACAGTGTATATTTGGGCACAAATGATACAAATGGTAAAGCATCCAATTACTGAATGCGCACTGGGGCAAGAGAGTAGGATTCATTTGGCTCTAACTTAACTTGCAGAATAAAGCTATGAAGCAGATTTCATTATCTAAAATTTACATCACAGGGAAATAAAGCTCATAGAGGTTAAGTACTACAGTCATGTAAACTGGAAGTAGCAGAACTTGAATAAAAATTTTTATCCTATGTATGTTAGTTTTCTAGGGCTGCCATAATAAAGTAACATAAACTTGGGTTAAAACAATAGAAATTTGTTTCCCCACAGCTTTACAAACTATTGTTCTCAGATCCACATATTGGTAGGGCCACAGTCCATCTATATCTGTAGTGAAATACTGTCTATTTTTTTTTTTTTTTTTATTAAATCATAGCTGTGTACAATAATGCAATCATGAGGTACAATGTGCTGGTTCCATATACAGTCTGAATATTTTCACTGTACTGGTTAACATAGCCTTCATGGCATTTTCTTAATTATTGTGTTCAAACCCTTAGTAAATTTCACCTGCACAATTCCAAGATGCACCCTAGGTGTGGACCCACCAATCACCCTCCCTTCACCCTTTCTTCCCCTCCCTTAACCTCCTTTCCCATATACTTGTACTGAGATTGGGTTATAGCCTTCATATGAAAGCTATAAATTAGTTTCATATTAGGGATGTGTACATTGGGTACTTTTTCTTCCATTCTTTGGATACCTTGCTAAGAAGAATATTTTTCCAGCTCCATCCATATAAACATGAAAGAGGTATAGGCTCCATCTTTCTTTACAGCTGCATAATATTCCATGGTGTACAAATACCACAATTTATTAATCCATTAATGAGTCAATGGGCAGTGAAATCCTTTCTTAACTTTTCCTACTTTTGGTTGAACACTACTTTCTTCTTATAAGGATTCCTTCTTATGAGGATATCAGTCACATTGAATTAAGGGCCCAGCTTACTCCAGTACTGCCTCATTTTAAATAAACTAAGTACACCTCAAGGACTCTATTTCCTAATAATGTCATATTCTGAGGTTATGAGCAAAACCCAGGCCAAACCATGAAACGTATGTTCACAATGCCAATGTTTCCAGTAGATTTCTAAGTGGCAATATTCACTTTTGGAGTTGAGAAATCCTTGAATAACCTTTTAAAATAGAAAATCTTTGGAACTAAAAGGAACTTTGAAATTATATAGTGTAAGGTTTTTATTTCAAGGATGAAGAAAATGGAAATCAAGAGGCAAGATAACTTATATCACTTGCCCATGGACATGTTGCTAGTCAGTCGGACAACATTAAAAAGAGTGTTAATCTTCTGATCAATAAATAGACCGGTTCCTTATCATAATTTTTTGTTGTAATTTAAATTTTTTAAATCATGTTTTCCCAAAGTAACATTCTCCTAGAATTATTTCTGGCATATTAAAAAATATATATTTATAAAGAAAATAGGTTTTATTTTCAATGTGTTCATACTAATCCATCATCTTAGGGGTAAACAAATAATATAATCCATTCTTAAAAATATTTCTAGACTGGAGCCTTGGGCTGTTGCCCTGGGTAGACTGCCGTGACCTCACAGCTCAAAGGAACCTCAAACTCCTGGGCTTGGCGCCACCCAGACCTCCATAAGAGCTGTGCAGCGATCCCTGACCAGTGACCTGCACCCACTGGGCCTCCGCATTCTCTGACTAGAACTGCGGGAGCCACGCAACCCTGCATCCTCCCTCCCGTGTCCTCCCAGCCTCCACACTAGCCCGTTCATCTGGCCAGGGACTCTGGTAGCTACGTGCCCTCTTGAACCCTTCCTGCCTTTGCGCAGAGCCCTTCTCCTGGCCAGAGACTGCTGGAGACTTGGACTCTCTGTGCCAAAGTCACTGGGTGCCAGGCACTCCCAGAACCATGCGCACGACCCCCAGCCCTGTTGCTGGATCCAGGTATGTCACACACTGGAGCTGCTTCCACAACCAGAACTCCCTAGCTAGAGCAGCCCCAGAGGAACTACACAGGGTCACTCCCTACAAAGATCCACCAACAATAGAGTGAACCCGCTGGGGTCTAATCCTAGAGAGACACCTCCCCAACTCTGAAGACAGCCATAGGCAACGGCGAAAAACAATCATGAGGCGAAATCAACAGAAAAACTCTGGCAATATGAATAATCAGAGTAGATCAACTCCCCCAAGGATCAATGGGGCAGAAACAACACAAGACCCCACGTACAAACAAATAGCTGAGATGTCAAAAATTGAATTCAGGATCTGGATAGCAAACAAGATCAAATTAGAATTCCAAAAGTTATCTCAAAAATTCAACAAATTCAAAGACCAAATGACCAAAGATTTTGACACATTGAGATAAGAAGTTGCATCCCTCAAAGATCTTAGAAACACAATAGAATCCCTCAGTAACAGAATGGAGCAAGCAGAAGAAAGGATTTCTGACATTGAAGACAAAGCTTTTGAATGCTCCCAAATCCTCAAAGAAGAAAAAGGAGAGCAAAAACAGATCACTCTCCCAGAGAGCTCTGGGATAATTCAAAGAAAACCAATATTCATCTTATAGGGATCCTCAAAAGTGACAAAGTGGCTTCACAAGGCACAGAGTCCCTTCTCCATGAGATTATGAAGGAGAATTTTCCAGACATGCCAAGAGATTCTGAAATTCAGATAGCAGATAGTTTCAGAACTCCAGCACGACTCAACCTGAATAAGACATCCCTCAGACACATCGTAATCAATTTCACCAAAGTTAATATGAAGGAGAAAATTCTGAAAGTGCCCAGACAAAAGAAAACCATTAACTACAAGGGGAAGAATATTAGAGTAACTGCAGATCTCTCTGCTGAAACCTTTCAAGCTAGAAGAGGATGGTCATCGATTTTTAATCTCCTAAAACAAAATAACTTTCAACCCAGGATCCTGTACCCAGCTAAACTGAGCTTCATTTATGACAGAGAAATTTAATACTTCAATGACATTCACATGTTGAAGAAATTTGCCACAACAAAACCAGTTCTCTAGGACATTCTTAGACCTATCCTCCATAAAGACCAACATAATCCTCCACCACAAAAGTAAACCCACCCCAAAATTTTTAAATTCAATTCCAACGTCCACAGTCGTAAAAGGATTAAAAATGTCCACCGGACTCTCGAAAGGCTTATCAATATTCTCAATTAATGTGAATGGTTTAAATTGTCCTCTAAAGAGGCACAGGTTGGCTGACTGGATACAAAAACTCAAGGAAGATGTCTGCTGCATCCAAGAATCGCATCTTACATTAAAAGACAAATATAGACTCAAGGTGAAGGGATGGTCATCTATATTCCAGGCAAATGGAAAGCAGAAAAAAGCAGGCATTGCAATCCTGTTCGCAGAAACAATAGGCTTTAAA
>CAUYPK010171938.1:0-26007 GCA_963574355.1 Loris lydekkerianus | reverse complement strand
CCCCCACCACGCCGTGGTTTTTTTTTTTTTTTTTTTTTTTTTTTTTTGGTTGCAGTTTGGCTGAGGCCGGATTCGAAACTGCCACCCTCGCTATATGGGGCCGGCGCCCTATTTATTGAGCCACAGGCGCTGCCCAGGCTACTTTTTCTGTTGTTAATAGAGACAGAGTCTCGCTCTTGCTCAAACAGTCCACCTGCCTCAGCCTCCCAAAGTGCTAGGATTACAGTCATGAGTCACCGTGACCGCCCTAAATATTCGTTTTAATACCTAAGGACTGTCAAAATCGTGTAAGTGTTAGATCCCGCACAACTTCAATTAGTCCCTCGGAAACACAACTGAATCTCGTCTCCTTTCGAGCCCTTCGTGCTCTCAGCAACACAAATTCACCGCTAGTCTGTAGACAGAACTCCATTTCCCATCGACCTCTTGACAGCTACATTTTCTATCTGTCCTACTCCGCCTACTCTTAGGACTGTTCCCAGCCGGCCCTTCAGCGGGTCAGGCCCTAACTCCTGGCAGATGGCAAATCCGCCCCCCCCCCGTCTCCGCCTCTTACGCAAGGCACCGCCTACACGCTCAGGCCTTCGTGGGGGCGTGGCTCACGCAATCCTGACGCTCATTGGCTGTCGCGTTACCGGCGGGGTGTGGCTACGGGAGCCGGGCGGGCACGTAACGAACCTAGGCTGGGGCGACGGCAGCGGGAAGGATGCACCCGGCAGGGTTGGCGGCGGCGGGGACGCCCCGGCTGCGTAAGTGGCGTACGTGGCCGGCGGAGGAGATCCGGCGGGCGTGGGCGTGGCGGGGCGGCGGTTGGCTAGGTCACTGCAGGTCGGGGGTCACGAGATCAAGGATCTGGAGCTTCGAGGTGTGCACAGCGTGGGGATGCCAGGTCCGGGTAGGGGTGCGTTTTGGGGTGGATTCTTTAGGAAATTACTTTAGAGCAAAACAACTTGGTCTCTCAGATGTTGTTGTGTGATGTGCAGAGAAACACGACTTTCATTCATTTGCAGTTAGCGATCTCCCCTTGCCTGCTCCCCACCCTTCCAGGGCTCCCCTGTGCCCTCTGTCCCGCTGTTGCCCACGCGCCTTTCTGGCCTTCTGTGAGAGGACAGGGCCATGCTTACCCCTCATTTAAGATTTGAACCTGTATTCATTATACCTTTCACCCTCTTTTCAAGTCTCTGAAATTATATCACTCCTTAAATTCTTCTTCTCCGTTAAGTGCGCTGTGCATTTCATTTATTCATTCAACATAACTTGCCCCACCTCTTTTTGTGCCAGGCCTCATGCTGGAATTTGAATAGCCAGTACAGTAGAAACACAGCCCTGGTCCTTGTTATGTCCCAGCTCAGAGCTTACTGGGAAGAGAGACAGTTAACTAGGAAGCAACCAATAATTTGGGGAGCAATAAGGACTGAAGGGAATAATCCTGGATTGGTTGAGGAGGCCTCTCTGTTCAGAAATAAGGTATGATGTGCTATTCCTCCCTTTAGCCATTAATAGTGCCTGGTGGCCCCTGTGGTGGTTGATGCAGGGGATAGAACAGTGCCCAGACAGTCTTTGCTCCTGTTCTCATGGAGCTGCCTGTACAGAGCAGAAGACAAGGACAGTCTAGAGTGATGGAGCTGTGATGAGAGAAGCAGAGGCAGAAGGGCTGGGCTGGGATGGAGATGTTGTGGGAGCCCAGAGGAGGCAGGGAACCCAGGATAGGGGTGTCAGTGAAGCTTCCTGGAAAAGGGTACTTGTAATGATGAAGGATTACCCAGAAGAAGGACATTTGTGGTAAGAGGGAAAGGCCAGGATCCTATGCCAGGTAAACAAGTAGACAAATGCATATACAGGGTGGCCATAAAGTTTGTGTGCAATTTAAAATACCCAACTGTTTTAAAATGCACATGAACTTTATGGCTACCCTGTATATTTAGAAATTATGATGCATGCTCAAAAAAGAAAAATAAGTCACTGGATATTATGAGAAAGAACCAGGTGGGGCTAGTGCTCTATATTGAGGAGAAAGGTGTCTCTGAGAAGGAAATATTGGAGCTGAGGTCTGTGTGTGATATTGGCAGGTACTGATGGAGGGAAGGTGTTCCAGATAATGGCAGTGCATATTCCAAAGCCTGTAGGGGCAATGACTTTGGCAGAGTCAGGGACCAATAGGAGGCCATGTGGCTGGAGTGTGGGAGTCCTAGGAGAGGTAGCAAATGGAGGTGATTGGCAGGGTGGGTCATTCAGGGTGTAGTAGGTGTTTGGATTTATTCTGAGCACAATGGGCACTGATACTAGGCAGAGGATGATGTTGTCTCACTTGCATTTAAAGATCACTCTGGGCCAGTGGGTGGCTTAGGCCTGTGATCCTAACAGTCTGGGAGGCCAAGGCGGGTAGATTGTTTCAGCTCATGAATTCACCTGAGCATGAGTGAGACACGTCTCTACTAAAAATAGAAAAACTAGTCTGGCATTGTGGTGGATGCCTGTAGTCCCAGCTCAGGAGGCTGAGGTAGGAGGATCACTTTAGCCCAAAAGTTTGAGGTCGCTGTGAGCTATGATGCTGTGGCACTTTACCCAGGGCAACAGAGTGAGATTCTGTCTCAAAAAAAAGGATTACTCTGGCTACCCATTGGAGAGAAGGTTGATGAGTTTAAGAGTACATCAGGAACCAGGTAAGACATTTAAGTCAGGCGGGAGATGACAACGTCTAAGAGGAGAGGGTGCTGCTGAGATACTAATGATTGGTTGATTAGATGTCAGGAGATTCAGGGGGTTGGACACCAAAGTAAGGCCACAGGCAACCAGAGGAAATGTCAAAAAGTGGCCAGACCTGGATCTGGAGCCAGAAGACTAGTGGAGTGGCTAGAGACAGCGCCCAGCAACTGAAGGCACATTGTAGCTGTGAGAGCTGAGGTGAGGGTGCAGTTGGGCTAGGTGAGAGGCAAAAGATGAGAGCGAGGATGGAAAATAGGTCAGACATTTTAGGAAGGTGAGAATTGATGTTGAATGAGGGAACCCCTTGAGAGACCATCAGCTTCACGAAGGCAGTTTTATTCATTGCTGTATCCACCATGCCTATAGCAAAGCCTAACACACAGGGGAAGTTTTTAGTAGATGTTTGTGGGGTAAACAGGTACATTCAGTGTCTTGCACACAGAGAGCTAGAGAGTGGCATTTGGGGCAATAGTGCCAAATGCTGCCCGAGGGCTTAGTCAAATAAGATAGAATAGCCTGGGCCTTGATAGCATAGAGAGGCATTTAGGAGGCCAGGTGGGAGCAGACCCCCAAACGCCAAGGCCTGAGGGAGCAACAGGGAGGCCGAGGAAGGGCTTGCAGGAAAGCTTTCAGGAAGCTGGCTCATCGGCTAGAAGTGGGAGAGGGAAAAGGGAAATGATGGGGGGTTGGGGGGGGACTTTGGGAAAAAGCCTGGGGCCAGTGATGCTTGCTTTGGGATTGGAGAGACTGGGTCTGTTTTCAGGCTACAAATCATTGAGAAGAGCTTGGGGCAGTACTTGATAATAGGTAACATGGATTGACTGCTTTTTATAGGGCCAAGCAGTAAAGAGCATCACTTTGCCTCATAACAGCCCTAGAAAGCAGGACTCTCAACCATTCCATGGAGGAGGAAACTGAGATGCAGAGAAGTTATGACATGTTAGTTTGGTTCCCGTCCCCTGTCCCACTGTAACCTTACCACTTGGTCCTTGTGTCTGCAATAGCCCCTGGCACATAGTAGGATCTCATTCATTATCTTCTGTGTCACAGTATTGCTAACTAAGAGCAGAGTCCCTGGAGCTAGTCCTGTCCTCCCCATCTTCCCTATCTCAGTAGATGCATTCCATCCACCCCGTTGCTCCCACCAGAATCTGGGGAGACAGCACTGGTTTTTCCTGCTTCTTACCACACCCAACTGATGTCATCTCCCAAGAGTCCGAACCCTCCTCCTTGGAAACTTGTCCATAAATCCGCCTCCCACCGTGCCCCACAGTCCTGTCAATCCTCTTGCTTCAGCCTCCTGAATAGCTGGGACTACAGGCACCTGCCAAAACACTCGGCAAGTTTTCTCTATTTTTAGAAGAGACGGGGTCTCACTTTTGCTCAGGCTGGTCTTGAACTCCTGAGCTCAAGCAATCCACCTGCCTCAGACGCCCAGAGTGCTGTGATTACAGGCACAAGCCACTGTGCCTGGCCAGAATCACCTTTTTAAAACTTTTGAAACCCAGCTGTTGACTTTGGGCAAGAATCTGAACTCCGGGGCTCACTCTGTCATAGGAATGTTAACACCATTGGCAGCACTGGGTTGTTATGAGGACAGCCTGGTAGGGAGGAAGTGGTCATCCAGGGCATAATTACTGCAGTATCTGTCAGACAGACCTGGGCTGTCCTCCTGCCCTCCACTAACTCAGTTTGGCCCTTTGCATAAGTCATTTGGCTGTCTGGGCCTCAGTTTCCACATCTGTGAAATGGGGGTGGCTATTTATTCATTCATCAGGTTTTTGTCGAGTGTGTGCTCTAGCCCTGTTCTCAGGTTGGGGATTCAGCTGGGAATGAGACAAAGCTCCCAACCTTAGAGGTGCTCACAGTGGAGTAGAGGAGACAGCAAACAAATAAATATAACAGTTCGTGTATCAGCTGGTCTCGAGCTCAGTGACTATCAGCGAAGCGGGGAAGGGGGATGGGGAATGCTACAGAGAGGTGCAGTTGTAGATGGGATGTTGGGAAAGGTCCTGCTGAGCAAAGACCTAGAGGAGAGGAGGGAACCCCAAGCTTGTCAGGGGAAGAGCTTTCTGAGCATAGGCAGAGCTGGTGCAGAGGTGGGAGCGTGCCTGGTGTGTTCACAGGTTCCTGGAGCAGACGAGCCAGGGAGCTGTGGGAGATATGGACATAGGCTGGGTTTGTAAAAGGCTTGGCACAGGATTTTTTGGATAGTAGGCCCCAATATGTACCCCTCTCAACAGCAACATTATCATCATCAGTATTTGGATGGACAGATGGATAGACAGACAGATGGGCAAGGTGGGTGGGTGGCTGGCAGGCAGAGCCCTCACCTGACAGCCTGTCTGATACCTGCCCTGCCCTGCATGGAAGCAGGAGGGAAAGCTGCAGGGTGAATGAGGCTCTGCACCCCTCTTCTCTTGTAGCGTCGAAGCGGAGGATTCCTGTGACCCAGCCAGGCATGGCTGATCCCCACCAGCTTTTCGATGATACAAGTTCAGCCCACAGCCGGGGCTACGGGAGTCAGCGAGCACCTGGAGGCCTGGGCTACCCCTCAGCCTCCACCTCGCCACAGGCAGCCTTCCTGGATGACCCTGTGTCCAACATGGCCATGGCCTACGGGAGCAGCCTGGCCGCTCAGGGCAAGGAGCTGGTAGATAAGAACGTGAGTGGGGGCTCGGCACCTGTGGCTCAAGCAGCTAAGGCGCTAGCCATACACACCTGAGCTGGCGGGTTCAAATCCAGCCCAGGCCCGCCAAACAATGACAGCTGCAACCAAAAAATAGCCGGGCATTATGGCAGGTGCCTGTAGTCCCAGCTACTTGGGAGGCGGAGGCAGGAGACTCACTTGAACCCAGGACTTGGAGGTTGCTGTGCGCTGTGATGCCACAGCACTCTACCCAGGGTGACAGCTTGAGGCTCTACCTCAAAAAAAAAAAAAAGAATGTGAGTGGGCCAGGGTTAGTGGGAGGGGGGGTAAGGTGTGGGACGCGGGCCTCAGGCTTGAGCTCTGCCTCCCCAGATTGACCGCTTCATCCCCGTCACCAAGCTCAAATATTACTTTGCTGTGGACACCATGTATGTGGGCAAAAAGCTGGGCCTGCTCTTCTTCCCCTACCTGCACCAGGTCAGCACCTCCCCCAGGGGAACGTGGGTCTTTGGGGGGAGCCAGCCTGTTGGGGTTGGACCAGGCCAAGTGTGAGGGAGGGAAGCAGGGTGGAAGGGGCCTGGCCCTGGGGTCTTGCCCACTCTCCCACTCTCCCCACAGGACTGGGAGGTGCAATATCAGCAGGATACACCAGTAGCCCCCCGCTTTGATGTCAACGCTCCGGACCTCTACATTCCAGGTTTCCCCCTTCCCTCTGCTGCCCTGGCACCCTCTCCCCTCTGGGTGGGCATGTCTGAGGCCAGGGTTTCGATGCATAGAAGCCCAAGATGGCCCTTCCTCCTCTGACCAGTGTTTGTTTTCCATAGCGATGGCTTTCATCACCTATGTCTTGGTGGCTGGCCTTGCACTAGGGACCCAGGATAGGTAAGGGAGGCCTGGAACAGGCAGAATAGAGTGGGGTTTGGGGGCCAAGGGGTGGTCAGGGAGGTCTTGGTTCCCCTATCAGAATAGTCCCACCTTACTCCCAGTTGGCCTAAGATAGTCCTCAGGGTCGTCCTCAGGGCCATCCTCAGAGTTACTCTCAGCATCACCCTTGCCTCTTCGCTCCCTTTCCTACCCACATGCAGCCTGTCACCATGCCCTGTGCTGGGTGACCCTCTAAATCCATCCTTCCACCACCAAATCCTTCCTCATCCTCACTTTCTCCCAACTAGCTGGCCTCCATCCCCTGCATCCCTACTAGAGCAGCAGCCAAGGTGGCCTTGTCCGACATGCAGGCCTGGCCATGTCCCCACCCTGCTCCCCCAAGTTGTCCATGGCTTCCCAGTCAAACCTGGGACTTCTTCCCCCTTGGTCCCCAGGTCCTTCCTCCATGTCTCCAAGGAGCCCAGTGCTGTCTTCCCAGGCCTGCATGTCCACTTGCCCTCGCTCAGGAGTATGTCCCTCCCCTGCATTACCTGCCCAGCACTTGCTCATTCATGATGCCTCTAATCTGATGTCACTTTCCCAGAGAAGGTTTCCTGCCACCCCCCGCTCCCCTCACTCATAATGCCTTATTCATTTCCTTTGTGGCACTGAAAACATGTCATTAGAACCTGTTAATTAATTAATTGGTGAGGCCTAGATGTGGCAGAGGCCAGGGGCCTTCTTCCCTGACTACCTCCTTCCTCCTTGAGGCCTCAGCTCAGGTGTCACCTCTTCAGGGCAGCCCTCCCTGCTCCCTACTCCCTGCCTCCTGACTGGGTCAGGCACAGCTCCCTGTGGTTCCAGCCAGACCCCTTTTGGCATCACTGTCTGGGAACACATCTGCCTTCCTCCTCAGAATGAGATTTCCATGAGGATAGGGCCCAGATCCACTCAGCCACTGCCAGGTCTTCAGCCTGCCCCCAGGCAGAAGAACAAGGTCTAAGGTAGCCAACCAAGTGACAGCCTGGTTGCTTGCAGGTTCTCCCCAGACCTCCTGGGGCTGCAGGCAAGCTCGGCCTTGGCCTGGCTGACACTGGAGGTGCTGGCCATCCTGCTCAGTCTCTACCTGGTCACTGTCAACACCGACCTCACCACCATCGACCTGGTGGCCTTCTTGGGCTACAAATATGTCGGGTGAGTCCCCCCACCCTGCCTCCCAGCCCCTGCCCTCAACTTCTCCTTCACTCCAGCCCTCTCTCTCTCCCCCAGGATGATTGGCGGAGTCCTCATGGGCCTGCTGTTTGGAAAGATTGGCTACTACCTGGTGCTGGGCTGGTGCTGTGTGTCCATCTTTGTGTTCATGGTGAGGCTGAGGGTCAAGCCCACTGGGGAGAGTAGGGGTTCCTGGAGGCATCTGAGCAGAGGATGTCAGATGGGGAGTTTAGACCAGAGCCACACTGCTGAACTGAGGGGTTGGGACAGCTGTCGAGAGCTTCCTGGGAGAGAAGCAGCCCAGGCTGTGAAGGGCTAGGTGTACCCCACATGTAGGTTCCAGGCTGGGCTCCCACTCTCCTTGAGCCACTCTCCTCTCACAGTGGGCTTTCCTGCCACCACTCCCCCAGAGGGAGATTCTCTGAGAGCCTTCCACTGGAGTGGGGTGCTGGCACCAAGAACAGGGTAGACCCCGGAATCATTCCCTCTCTTTAAACCTCAGTTTCTCCTTTTGTGTAAAATGGGATAATAATTTTCGCTTGGGGGTCCTGGGAAGAGGAGGGCAGAGCATGTGTGAAAAACAGAGGGCAAACACTGGGGCAGGTGGGCCAAATCTGACCCTCAGACTGACTTAAGAGTCATCATTTATACCAGTTTTTGTTTGTTTGTTTTTTAATGGCATTTCTGGTTAGTCTTAAATAATTATCATCTGGCCAAGGGAAGAGAGAGGGTGGCAGCAGCTGGGAGGGGCTTAGTGCCCCCTCACTCACTGGTGGGCCTTGCCTCTCATATTTTGCAAACAGGACCTGGGGAGGAGCAAGTCCCGACCATCTGGTTAGGAAAACGGGGACGCCTAGAAGCAAACACATGAGGGCTACAGAGGGGCAAGGACTTGTCCCGGATGGAGGGCTCCAGGGTCAAGTTCTCCGCTCCTGTCTCTCCCTTTCCCACCTAGATCCGGACGCTGAGGCTGAAGATCCTGGCAGAGGCGGCGGCCGAAGGGGTCCCAGTGCGCGGGGCCCGGAACCAGCTGCGCATGTACCTGACCATGGCCGTGGCGGCGGCGCAGCCTCTGCTCATGTATTGGCTCACCTTCCACCTGGTGCGGTGAGGGCGCCTCCCGCTGCCGCTCCAGGGCGCCTCGCAGTCGCCTCACTCCTCTCCGCCCAGGTCCCAGGTCCGCGCAGCCTGGGCCGGCGCCGCCCCCGCCCCGGCCCTCCCTCCTCCGCTGCGGGGCTGGGAGATCTGCGGCTGCTTAGGCGCGGCCTCTGTTACAGAAACAATAAACCCTGATGGGCTCGGCGTGGGCAGCCTGTCCTTGGCCGCGCTGGGCTGGGCAAGGAGCTGGGGACGGGCGGGAGGGGCAGCAATCTCAATAGACTGCAAGACGTAGGCGTAAAGTAAGGTTTAATGCGCCCAACTCAGGCCCCTCACTGGGGAGCCTTTTTCTTGCCCTTCTCGTCCTTCTTGCCCTTCTCTTCCTTCTTCTTCTTCACCTTGGGCTTCTTGACCTTGCCCGGGGTGCTTTCATGCGGCTTGGAGCCTGCCACATGGGGCTGTGGGACCCACAGCAGGTGGGAGAGAAGAAAGACGGTTGGAGTGGAGACTGGCAGCCCACCCCCCACTGTGCAGGATGCTGACCTTGTCACCTCCTTTGGGCCACAGGACACAGCCTGGGGGGAAGGGAGCCCCTTACCTTCCCCTGGGAGTCCGAGTCGGAGTCACTGGAGCTGCTGCTAGAATCTGAGGAGCTGCTGTGGCCCACCTGTGCAGAGGTGTGGCAGTGAGGGGGGTACTCAGCCCCTCCCAAGTTGGAAGCCCAGGGTACAACCTCTCCAACCCCTCAGGATGTGCCCAGTGATGGGGTGACTTACCTTTGGATTCTGAGCTGCCCCTGAGTGGCCCTGAACTTTTGGGGGACTGTGCTTGAGGTTTCCCTCCTGGCTGGCCCCACCAGGCTTCTTGGAATTGGATTCCAGGGCTGTGGAGAGAAGTTAGGTGGGTGGGCACAGGTGGCTGGGAGTCCCCCTTGGCAGAAGCCCCCAGGCTTGAAGTCTGGCCCCTGCACCTCAAGGCCACCCACTCCCCAGGAGCACACCTGCTGTCAGGTCGAACTCCATGGTGTCTCTGGACAACCAGGAGGACCTGGGCAATGCCTGGAGGGCAGGGGAGGAGCAGCGGGACCTGCCCGCCCAAGGAATGCTAAGCTGCCCCACCAGACCTTTGTCCTGGGTCTTTAACCCTGACTCACCGCCCCTCCCTGCACCACTCACCTTTTCCTTTGTGGAAAGTGGGAGAGGTGGACAGTGACTGCCTCACTCCAGCCTTGACGAACAAGGGGGTTCTCTGGATGGTGTTCGGGTAAGAGGGACTACAGCTGTCATCAGCTTCCCCTCCAATGTCAGATGCTTGTTCATGAAGAAATGTGAGGGAGGGTGCCACCCCATGCCCTCCTACGCTGTATAACACTCTGCAGTAACACTGTGTGCACTTCAACCATGCCAGGCCCTAATCCCAGGGCTGCGGGCTTTGTAACTCACCTTCATAGCACCTCTGTGGCAGGGTGAGAAGCAGTATCTGCACAGCTGAAGAGCATAGACTTGGGGCTAGCCTGCTGCATTTGATGCCTAATTGTGTCATTAGCATCTGTGTGACATTGGGAAAGTGGCTTCCCTTCTCTGTGCCTCAGTTTCCTCATCTGTAAATGACAGTTGCCCCATGGGGTTGATGTGAGAGTCAAATAGGTTAATTGACACAGGGTAAGTGTTTATAAAGTAATGTGTTTGAGCCAGGCATGGTGGCTCATGCCTGTAATCCTACCACTTGGGAGGCTGAGGAGGGTGGATTGCCTGAGATCACAGGTTCAAGACCAGCCTGAGCTAGAGCAAGACCTCTAAAAATAGCCGGGCGTTGTGGTGGGCACCTGTAGTCTCTGGGCAGCTGAGTGTCCTTGAGCCACCCTCTCCAGCCCTGTGCTGCTACCAGTAGCTGTTCAGGTTGCAGGGAGTGGGTGTTTCAGCTGAGGCAGGTGGCTGAGGCCTGGGGAGGATAATGAACATGCCATTGACACGCTCAAAAACCTGCTGCCTGTAACCCAGAGCTCCACCACACCATCGCCTTTGTCCTGCTTTTATTTTATTCTTTGAGACATAGCCTCACTCTGTTTCCCTGCAGCTCCCAGCAACCTCAGACTCTTGGGCTCAAGCTGGGACTACAGGTGCCCACTACAAGGCCTGGCTAGTTTTTCCATTTTTAGTAGAGATGAAGTCTCTTGCTCAGGCTGGTCTCAAACTCTTGAGTTCAAGCATTTCACCCACCTTTGACCCCCAAAGTGCTGGGATTACAGGTGTGAGCTGCTGTGCCTAGTCTCCCTTTGCCCTGCATGCTGTCAGGTATAGGCCTGCCTGCCATTCTCTGCAGTTATGCTTACTTCTATTTGTTCCTTCACATGTGTTCATTGAGGACCTGCTGTTAATCCAACACAGTTTAAATGCTAGGGGCACAAAATTGAAAAAAATCAGCAAAAATTCCAGCCTCATGAAATTGACCTTCTAGTGGGGGATACAAAATAAATTGTATACGGCCTGAGTGGCTTCAGCAAGAGTGAGACCTCATCTATACTAAAAATAAGATCTGTGTTTTTTTATTTTACTTATTTATTTATTTATTTTTGAGATAGTCTCACTATGTCACCCTGGGTAGAGTGCTGTGGTGTCATAGCTCATAGTAACCTCAAACTCTTGGGCTTAAGTGATTCTCTTGCCTCAGCCTCCCAAGTAGTGGGACTACAGGCACCCGCCACAACCCCTGTGTATTTTTTAGAAATAGGGTCTTACTCTGGCTCAGGCTGGTCTCAAACTCATGAGCTCAGGCAATCCACCCACCTTGGCCTCCCAAATGCTGGGATTGCAGGCCTGAGCCACGGCACCTGGCTACTAAAAATAGAAAAACTAGCTGGGCATTGTGGTGGGCGCCTGTAGTCCCAGCTACTTGGGAGGCTGAGGCAAAAGGATCACTTGAGCCTAAGTGTTTGAAGTTGCTTGTGAGCTATGATGCCAGGGCACTTTACCTAGGGCAACAGAGTAAGACTCTGTCTCAAATAAATTAATAAAATAAAAATAAAATGTATGTATGTTAGAAAAAAGGAGAAACAAACTAAATGTTGATCAACTAATGAGTAGATACTCAAAATGTATATATTGGTAGTACATCTATACAATTGAATACTATTTAGCAATATCAAGAAACAAGTTTCTGGGCAGTGCCTATGGCTCAAAGGGGTAGGGCTCTGGCCCCATATGCCAGAGGTGGTGGGTTCAAACCCAGCCCTGGCCAAAAACTGCAAAAAAAAAAAAAAAAGAAAAAAGAAAAGAAACAAGTTTCTGAAACATGCTACATCACAGAAGAACTTCAGAAAGATTATGCTGAGTGGAAGAAGCAGGGGGCAGTATATTTATCTTACAATACCATTTATATGAGACAATCATAAAAGGCAATTATATTGGCCAAGCACGGTAGATCATGCGTATAATCCTAGCCTCTGGGAAGCCAGGGCAGGAGGATTGCTTAAGCTCAGAAATTTGAGACCAGCCTGAGCAAGAGCAAGACCCTGTCTCTACTAAAAATAGAAAAATTAACAGGGCATCATGGTGGGCACCTGTAGTCCCAGCTACTCAGGATGCTGAGGCAGAAGGATTGCTTGAGCCCAGGAGTTTGAGGTTGCTGTGAACTAGGCTGAGGCCACAGCACTCTAGACAGGGACAACAGAGCCAGTCTCTATCTCAAAAAAAAGAAAGAAAGAAAGGAAGAAAGAAAAAGGCGATTAAATAGAGGTTGCTGGGAGCTGAGGGTGGGAATGAGAATTAACTGTAAATAGGTATGAAGGACCTTACTGAGGGAAAGAAAATGTTCTAGAATTGATTTACGGTGACAATTGCACCACCTGGCAAAGGTGAAGAAGAGGGAAGAGGGTGGATATAGTAAATCAAAGGTCTTTGGTCTCTACCAGGTGCAGTGGCTCATGCCTATAATCCTAGCACTCTGGGAGGCCAAGGAGAGTGGATTTGCCTGAGCTCAGGAGTTCGAGACCAGCCTAATTAAGAAGAGGGAGACCTCATCTGTACAAAAATAGAAAATCTAGCCTAGTGTTGTGGTGGGAGCCTGTAGTCCCAGCTATTCCAGAGGCTGAAGCAAGAGGTTAGCTTGAGCCCAAGAGTTTGAGGTTGCTGTAAGCTAGGACACCACAGCACTCTACCCAGAGTGACAAAGTGAGGCTCTCTGGGAAATAAAAAAGACCTTAAGTGCTATGGCATCACAGCTCACAGCAACCTCCAACTTCTGAGCTTAGGCAATTCTTTTGCCTCAGCCTCCCGAGTAGCTGGGACCACAAAAACCCACACCACCACCTAGCTATTTTCTTGTTGCAGTTTGGCCAGGGCCAGGTTCAAACCTATCACCCTCCGTATAAGGGGCCAACGCCCTACTCACTGAGCCACAGGCGCCACTGGTCTTGCTATGTTATTCAGGCAGGTTTTGAACTCCTGGCTTTAAGTTGTCCTCCCACCTCAGCCTCCCAAAGTGTGGGAGTTACAGGCATGAGCCACCACACCTAGCTGGATCCCCATGTTTGGGGTTTTTTTGTTTTTTTGAGACAGAGTCTCACTATGTCACCCTCAGTAGAGTGTTGTGGCATCACAGCTCACAGCAGCCTCAAACTCTTGGGCCTAAGTGATTCTCTTGCCTCAGCCTCCCAAGTAGCTGGGACTGTAGACACCTATCACAACACCCATTTTTTGTTGTTTGGCAGACCTGGGCTGGGTTCGAACCCACCAGCTCTGGTGTATATGGCTGGTGCCCTAGCAGCTGAGCTACAGGTGCCGAGTCTGGATCCCTATGTTTTGTTTGTTTGTTTTTGAGACAGACCCTCAAGCTGTTGTCCTGGTTAGAGTGCTGTAGCATCACAGCTCACAGCAACCTCCAACTCCTGGGCTCAAACGAGTCTCCTGCCTCCACCTCCCAAGTAGCTGAAACTACAGGCACCCATCACAATGCCCGGCTGGTTTTTGGTTGCAGCTGTCATTGTTTGGTGGGCTCGGGCTGGATTCAAACCAGCCAGCTCAGGTGTATGTGGCTGGCGCTTAGCTGCTTGAGCCACAGGCACTGAGCCTTGGTTTTTTTTTTTTGTTGTTTGTTTGTTTGTTTTTCTTTTTTTGTTTGTTTTGCAGTTTTTGGCCCAGGGCTGGGTTTGAACCCGCCACCTCTGGCATATGGGGCCAGTGCCCTACTCCTTTGAGCCACAGGTGCCGCCAGTTTTTGTTTTTTTTGAGACAAGAGTCTCAAGCTGTCACCTTGGGTAGAAAGCCATGGCGTCACAGCTCACAGCAACCTCCAATTTTTGGTCTTAAGTGATTCTTTTGCCTCAGCCTCCCAAGTAGCTGGCCCGCCACAACACCCATTCCTAGGTCATGGCTGAGGGCTGAGGGTTTTTGTTACAGTTATCATTGTTGCTTAGCTGGCCCAGGCTGGGCTTGAACCTGCCACCTTTGGTGTATGTGGCTGGCGCCATACCCACTGTGCTACAGGCACCGAGCTTGGATCCCTGTTTTATGTGAGACAACTGAGCCTGAAGAAGGTGCAGTTGCTTGCCCAAAGACAGTGGGCCAGTAAGACATGGAGCAACGCTGTTACCTTCCATGGCCTGAAGGTGTAATTAGTTCTTTATGCCCACACTAAAGTTGCGAGGTGGATGAATGAGGTCACAGGGAGACCTGGCCTGGTCCTCCAGACTCCCATGCATTCATTCTGTATTATAGTTAGGACAGCTTTTAGAGAGAGCCTCAACAAGATAGTGTCACCTTTTTTTTTTGGAGAACAAGTCTCACTTTGTCACCCTCAGTAGGGTGCCATGGCATCATAGCTCACAGCAACCTCAAACTCTTGGGCTCAAGCAATTCTCTTGCCTCAGTCTCCTGAGTAGCTTGGATTACAGGCACTCACCATTATGCCCATCTGTTTTTATTAAGAGACAGGGTCTTGCTCTTGCTCAGGCTGGTCTTGAACTCTTGAGCACAAGCAATGCACTTGCCTTGGCCTCCCAGAGTGCTAGCGTGGCCCATGTGATCTTTCTCTTATAGAAAAGCTTGAGCTGATGGGAGCTGAATGGGTGAGTGCACATTTCTCAGGAAACCATCCACAGACCAAGCTCCTTCCATCTTCTTGCCCTGCACCCTTCCCAGAGTGTGCCCCGGGGACCTATGGGATGGTATGCTCCCACCATTGTGTTCTTAGGAAGGGCAAGGGCAAGTGGAGGCTGGGCATGGTGGCCACGCCTGTAATCCTAGCATTCTGGAAGGTGAGGAGGGTGGATCCCTTGAACTCAGGAGTTTGAGACCTGCCTTAGCAAGAGTGAGATCCTGTTTCTAAAACTAGCTAGGCATCATGGCAGGCACCTGTAGTGCCAGCTACTTGGGTGGCTGAGGCAAGAGGATCACTTGAGCCCAGGAGTCTGAGGTTGCTATGAGTTATGACACTAGGGCATTCTACTGAGGGTGACAAAGTGAGACTCTGTCTCAAAAACAAAAAAAGGCTCAGCGCCTATGGCTCAAGCAGCTAAGGTGCCAGCCACATACACCTGAGCTGGCGGGTTCGAATCCAGCCCGGGCCTGCCAAACAACAATGACGGCTGCAACCAAAAAATAGCCGGGCATTGTGGCGGGTGCCTGTAGTCCCAGCTACTTGGAGGCAGGAGAATCGCTTGAGCCCAGGAGTTGGAGGTTGCTGTGAGCTGTGAAGCCATGGCACTCTACCCAGGGCGACAGCTTGAGGCTCTGTCTCAAAAAAAAAAAAAAAAAAAAAGACAAGTGGAGAGCATGTTGCTTCCTTTTAAGGACCTAGAAGCAGCACATACTCCTGTCTGTTGGCCTGGACAGATGGTCCTATCTAGCTGCAAAAGAGGCTGGAAAGCATTTTTAATTTGGCAGCTGTGGTAAAACCTGGGGACTTCTATTACTGAAAAAAAGGTGGTAATTAGGACATGGGAGCCTGTTTCTACTAGTGGTAGCAAGTGTCCCTTACTTCTCTGCACTGCCTGACTCAGAAACTTTGCAAATAGAAGCGAGGTTATAGCTGGGAATGTGAACACATAAAGGTGTAGGTGGAAAACAGGTCTGAGATCCAGACAAGAGCTTGGCCATCCTTCTGCTCTTTGGAAAGTATTAGTTCCCTGCCACAGTTCTCATCCACCATTACAAACAGAAGCAAGGGATAGTATCTTACACCTGGTCCCTCTAGTCCTTACCTATCAAAGGGCACAAGAGAAATGTAGGCATCCTGTTAATCTCGCTTTGGTTGGTATCTAATAGCTCTGCCTTCCCCTGCTTGTTCCCTGATTATTTCTGCCTAAAATGCCATGGTGGAAAGAGTATTATATAACCAGTGCCTTCTCCCCTGAAAAAAGAAAAGGACTTGTTTCCAACTTGGTCTGCAGCAATATTGATATTCATTCCTAGGTCAGCTTGCCTTTTCTCTAACGTGTCACCAGCAGATGTCCTTCAGGGGGCTAATCCAATCCTTTAGTTTTTACTTAATCACTGCACTTTGGGGCAAGATTTCTGGTTGTCAACTTTAGTGGACATGGAAGCCAAAATGGTATAGGACCAAGAGGTGGATTATGGGAGGGATAGTCCTCCGTGGGGGTCTCAGGCTCCTGCATGGCTGAGGGCTGGTACGGTTAACTGGAAAAGCAACTGTGGCGAGAACTGGTTTTGTTCTTCCCTAATTTACAAGAAGAGAGTGCCCTGGTCCTGTAAACATCATAATCCCTGTTCTGCAATGTTTTCTTTGAAATCAACCACATCCTGGAAGATGGGCGACCTTAAGCACACAGTGTACAGACAGGGACTCAAGTTTCCTTTCTCCAGTGATAAAAGCACTAAGACCTGTCAGTCCAGGAAAGAATCCTGAGGGCCAAACCAGAATTAACTTCAAACCCCACAGGTCCCTTCTGTGGGCCTGCCACCTGGAGGCTGCACCCACCAGGTGGGCGTGGGCTTGACATTAGGGGTAAGAAAGATGCATCAGCGCCAGGAATGATGAGGGTAGAATCCCAAGTTTTTAAAATAGTCCATTTAACCCCCTAGCCCTTTGTCCTGTCTTTCCTCAGCAGATGGACTAGGGAGAAACCTTTTCTGGGCACAGTCAATCTGAACCAGAAGAAGGTAAAGTGAGAAATATGAGCTGATTTATGTTGTCACCAGGGCTTGAGTGCAGTGGTATCGTCATAGCTCAATGCAACCTCAAACTCCTGGGCTCACACAGCCTCCTGCCTCGGGCTCTTGAATAGTGGGACTACAAGTGCCCATCACCACGCCTGCCTAATTTTTAAATTTTTTGTAGACATAAGAGTCTTGCTATTGCTCAGGCTGATGTCAAACTCCCAGCCTCAAGCAATCCTCTTGCCCCAGCCTCCCGAAGTGCTAGGATTACATTTTCTTTTTCTTTTTTTCTTTTTGAGACAGAGTCTCACTCTGTCACGCTGGGTGGAGTGCTATTGTGTCATAGCTCACATTAACCTCAAACTCTTGGACTCAAGTTATCATCCTGCTTCAGCCTCCCAAGTAGCTGGGACTACAGATGCCTGCCATGATGCCCAACTAGTTTTTCTGCGTTTTTAGTAGAGACAGGGTATTGCTCTTGCTCAAGTTGGTCATGAACTCTTGAGCTTAGGCCACCCACCCGCCTTGGCCTCCCAGAGGGCTAAGATTACAGACGTGAGCCACATCTGGCTCGAGTTGATTTTTCCAAAGCTGATTCCACTTCTCCCTGATACCGGCAGCCTGAAGGGGATGTAGGTGTGAAATGTCCTGTTGAAGACCTTGGCTACCGGCCCATTGTGGGCCGTCTTTGCAACAAAAAGACCATCTCTGTCAGCCTGAAAATAGTCCAGAGAGTTGAACACATGTAGTTTAGCTTTAAAGGCCACGATGGTGGGGCAGGAAATTGGCTGATCGGAATGGAACAGCAGCACTGTGACCTGGAGAAATGTCAGCTGCGGAGAGATACCATGGATGGCCTATGAGGAGCCCAAAGGCCTGATGCAGCCAATCAGCGAGGACTGGGTGAGGCCTTCCTCACTGGGAGAAAACGACAAATTCTGGCAGAAGCAGTGAGTGGTAGCTTGTGCATCAGACCCACATAAAGGGCCAGGAACAGTGGTTCACACCTGTGATCTCAGCACTCTGGAAGGTCGAGGCGGGTGGATTGCCTGAGCTCAGGAGTTCAAGACCAGCCTGAGCAAGGGCAAGACCCCATCAGCACTAAAAATGAAAGACTGAAGAGGATAGCTTGAGCCCAAAAGTTTGAAGTTACTGTGAGCTATGACGCCACAGCACTCTACCAAGGGTGATAAACTAAGACTCTTAAAGTCTGAAAAACAAACAAAAAAAAGCAACACATAAAGGCATTTTGTATTAAAAGCCTACTAAAGCGGCCAGGAATGATGGCTCCCGCCTGTAATCTAACATTCTGGAAGGCTGAGGCAGATGGATTGCCTTAGCTTAGGAGTTCAAAACTAGCCTGCGCAAGAGATTGTCTCTACCAATAGAATAACCAACCAAGCATTGTGGTGGGTCCTTGTAGTCCCAGCTACTTAGGAGGCTGAGGCAGGAGGATTGCTTGAGCCCAGGAGTTTTGACATTGCTGTGAGTTACGATGCCATGGCACTCTGCCCAGGGCAGTGAGAGTGTCTCAAAAAAAAAGAGGGTGGCACCTGTGGCTCAAAGGAATAGGGCTCCAGCTCTACATGCCAGAGGTGGTGGGTTCAAACCCAGCCCTGGCTAAAAACTGCAAAAAAAAAAAAAAATAAAGAAATAAAGAAAAATAAAGAAAAGAAAAATAAAGGAAAAAAACCCTACAAAATCTTTATTGTTCATGAGAGTTCACTTGATCTTCTTACTACAGTAGAAGTAATCCCCAACAGTTTTGTTTGTTCTGTTACCCAGGCTAGAGTGTAGTGGCATCATCATAGATCACCACCTCTCCTAGTTTTTCTATTTTTTGTAGAGATGGGGATCTTGATATTTCCCAGGCTGGTCTCCTCCTGGGAAGCAATCCTCCTGCCTTGGCCTTCCAAAGTGCTAGGCTTACAAGCGTGAGCCACTGTACTCAGTCCCAAACGTTTTTTAAAAAAAACCAAATGTATGTTTTTCCTTTCCATGACTAAGACATGAAGGAGAAGCAAGTCCTGCTGGAGTTGGAGGAGAAAGCCCTACTTCCAGGCTAGAGACAATGGGTAAATCAGAGGCTTGCTCACGGGTAAAGGGCAGGTGTGAGAAACAGTGCCAACTACTTAGGAAGAACGAGATTGGGGGTGAGGGGGCATGGAACAGTCTGAAGCAGGCTCTCCCACTCAAACACTGCCTAGGCACAGCCTGACAACCGTGTACTCACCCAGACCAGCACTGTAGCCCCCCTCACAAGTGAGGGCATGGCAGGTTCACAGCAGTTAAGTGGCTTGCCCACTGCTGCACACTCAGAGTCATGGGTGAAGAGGGTCTTTCCAACTCCCAGACCCTCTTTCCCAGGACCTTAGGGTTCTAGAGTCCAATGTGCTTGGGATTTGGTAAGTGGGTTCCACATGCTCACCAACTATGAGCCAGTTGCCCCAGGCTGGGCTGGGAGAAGGTCAGAAGGCATGAGCTGCACCTGCTGTGGGTGAGGGAGGTAGGAAGAGACAGATGAAGTATGTGCCCAAATTGCTTCTGGAATAGATTTTTAAGTCCTAAGGGATTTCTAGGGAGGGGCAAAGGAAGGACACCAAGGCCTTCTATTCCTAACAGATTCCAAAGCAGTATCTGGAACTGTCTGCTGTAACTGGCCGAATACTCCAGGAGCAAGGGCCAAGCCACCTGCCCGACTTCAGGGGCACCCAGAGGCTATGTGCCTTAGGACTACCCTACTTGAAGGAGGAAGGGAAGAAAGGGGCTGCCAGGCTCAGTGCCTTGTAGCACAGTGGTTATGGCGCTAGCCACATAGGTGGCGGGTTTGAACCTGGCCTGGGCCAGCTAAACAGTGACAACTGCAACAAAAAATAGCCAGCTGTTGTGGCAGGCACCTAAAGTCACAGCTATTTGGGAGGCCGTGTCAAGAGAATCGCTTAAGCCCAAGAGTTTGAAGTTGCTGTGAGCTGTAACCCCATGGCACTCTACCAAGGGTGACAAAGTGAGACTCTGTCTCAAAAAGGGGGGGGGGGAGGGGCACTTGTCAGAGACAGGAAAGGAATACCCACAGGGAGCAGGATGGGGTCTGAGTCAGGAGGCCAAAATTCAGCTGGGCAGTGCTTGGTCCACTTTCAATCCAGAGGCGTGTGGGCGGGAGATCCCACAAGAGAGTCCAGCAAAAGTAACAGAAGTCTTGAGCAGGAACCACCCTCCCTCCACCCCTTAAGAGGGGAGAGCACAGAACTATAAGAGATGAGGATGACCTATGATGCTTGTTAAAACCATGCCAACCCCAGGGAGGGTCTCTGGTCTTCCCTGGACAAGACGCATCCTTATTCCAACCCTTCTGTGTTCTCCAAGGGACTGTTTCAAGGGTAGGTTACAGTCCATAGTAGGTCATCAAAATCAATTCAGAATTTTTCAAAAGTGAAAAGAAATCATCAGAGCTCACCACAGGTCGTGAAGGTAAGTAGTGTTTGGTGAAACGGTACAGGCACTTGGTAATATCAAATTTATCTCATCTTGTAGGCTATATTCAAAAAGATCTAAAATAGTCTATTTTCAGGGATCTCTTCCTAGAATGGGCCATTTCACAGTGTCCTGTGACCATTTTGGCACAGTTTCTGTCAGCAATCCCATAAAAAAAGAAAGCACATGCTGAAATTTATTTCAAAAGGGAAGGCCCTTTTTATTAAACTTGTACATTTTACTTTCTTCCTTTTAGAATCCTAATAAAAAAACTTAAGTTTATGCTTGCTTAAAAAAAAAAAAACAAACATGAATCAAACAAACAAAAGGAACTATGGTAACATCACATCTGCGATGAAAGAGGCAAAGGGTAACTACACCTGCAGGAAGGAAAAGTGAAGACGAGGAACATGCGGGGGCTGCTGCCAGACCAGCAGCGGTGTGAGAAAGAGCCACCTTCTAGGAGAATTTCCAAAGCAAACCCACCCTGGTGAGACCAGAAAGCACCTCCTTACCCGCTGGAGTAACAAACAGACCAAAGGCCTAATGATCTCACAAATACAAATCAATCACTCTATTTTAAAAAAGCACACACACGTTCCCCCCTTCCCCAGTTCTCTTGGTGACAGGGCATTCACAGGACGTATGTGTTCTTCACCAGCTGCTCCTTGTCGTCACCAGAGCTCCAGACGGTGCGCAGGGCACGTTCCTGGTTCCTCCGTGCCACCCGGATCAGGCAGACCACAGAGGCTCCCAGGAAGAGGATCAGAACCATCACGAACATCCCTGCCAGGACCACCACTGGGGATGAGAGACAGGCCTTAGTACTGGCAAGGAGGGAAACAGCCACACCAGGGCAGAATGGCAGCTCACCCAGGACAAAGGAGAATCTAAGTGGGCTCAGGGCAAGGACCAATGCCCCTTTCCCAACCCCAGGGGCTGGAGAGCTCTGACATAGCCTGTCAGGAAGTCACCAAGGAGGTTTCCTAAAAAAAAGAAATGCTGTGCCATGTGCATCAGCAGAGTGGCTATCTGTATTCCTTCTCTGTGAACTAGAAACCCACTTCAAGACTGCATCCCCTGCCACCTCTTAGGCCAACCTGTACAAGAGTTTGGGCCTGCAGAAACACAGGGTGTAAAACACACTTGCCTCGCGTGTAGTCACTAAACCCCAAAGGTTTTATGTGACCGACATAGCTGAGAGCCACCTTCAGAATGAAGTCAGGGTGGAGGCAAAGGTGGACTGGGTGCAGTGCTGGGAGGAGACCCTTGCGCTCCCAACTGCCAGGCAAATTTAAGTTGCCCCACTGCAGTCCCACTGGTCAGTTTAGATGCTTTTTCTCAGGTGGGGCTTCACTGAGGAATGTGACCTCCTGTGGCAGCCACTCAGCTCCCTCCCAGACTTGGCTACAGAACTTGATTAGCATCAGCCCTTTTGGGGCAATCTCCTCTCTCCAGCTCCACCCACAAATGTGCCAGACCTGGGCTGCTTTCAGCTCCACTCCTGCCAAACCAGGCCCTATCTTCTAGAACAGAGCAGACTGGTAGGCTAGGTCGTGGCTCCTTAACAAGGAAACAGGTTGAGAAAGAAGCCAAACCAGTGTAGCAGGTCCTTTGTGCCCATATCACCATCCACAATTCAGGCTGACACACAAAAGTGAGAGGATGCCGGGCCTCCTGGGGAAGCAGACTGGCCGGTAGCTCACCTGGCCCTCCATCCTGTCACCCATAATCCACTCTTTATACTCCACAGCAGCAAAGTTCCCTCCACACTTCAGACCAGCCTCAGGCCTGTGTGCAACTGTCTCTACAGGCCTAACAGCCCTTGTCCCCCAGTCACCCAGCCACCCAGGTGGAGTGTGCCTCATGAACCAGTGACTCACTCCAGCTGTCTGTGTACACACTGGGATAGTCACCATATATTCCAAGCTGCCTTGCTGTTCCCATGTAGAAATATCTTCCTACCAAAAAGATGTTTACAGTGAAGGACAATCTGTCCTAGCAAAACCACAGCTGGTTTTGCTCAAGCTGTGGTTTGAGCAAAGGTTTGGCAAAGCCGAGCTTGCTCAAGGAAGAGGGGCAGGGAGATGGCAGGAGGGAAAGGGGCTATTTACCTTTTGTGCCAGGGGGTAAGACTGGATATATCTGCTTGCCTAGAAGAGAACACACAGCCCAGAGAGGTCAGCTCACAGTTCTGTCCCAACCCCAGGGCTATCACCAACGCAGGATCCCCCTTGTCCTCAGAGCTGTCACAGGGGGCTCTCTCTGAAGGATTTCTCTCAACTCTCCTGGGAGCTCTGAGGCCTTGCCACCCAGTGGGGTCCAAAGGACAAGCATTCCCAAGGATCTGAGGACTCATCCCCCACCATTATTTCCTGGACTCCGGACTGGGCAACTCACCGTAGCAGCGGTGCATGCATGCTTCCTTGGAGAGATAGCTGTTTTTATTGCCCCGGCACCCTCCATAGATGAAGTTATTACAGGAGTTCTTCTCAGCATCAAAGTACCAGCGCAGGAAGGATGCCCGACAAGGCCCAGTGACTGCCTTGGCAGTACAGTATTCTGCAGGGAAATAGCCCAAGGAATACAAACGATCAGGGTTGTGAAGAATTAGAATCAAGCCAGAATGCTCCTGAGTGACACACAGCACCAGCCAAAGGTTGGGCTGGGAGGCTAAGACAAGAGGATCACAGGAGCCCAAGAATTCCAGGTTGCAGCGACCTATGATGATGCCACTGGACTCTAGCCCAGGCGACACAGTGAGACTGTCTAAAAAGGTTTTTTTTTTTTTTTTTTTAAATAAAGGCCAGGCACAGTGGCTCACACCTAGAATCCCAGCACTCTGAGAGGCTGAGATGGGTGGATTGTTTGAGGTCAGGAGTTCAAGACCAGCCTGAGCAACAACGAGATGCTCATCTCTAAAACATAGCCGGGCACTGGGAAGCTGAGGCAAGAGGATTGCTTGAGCCCAAGAGTTTGAGGTTACTGTGAGCTATGACCCCACAGCACTCTACTGAGGGCCACAAAGTGAGACTCTGTCTCAATAAATAAATAAATAAATAAATAAAATTGCTTTAACAATAAAAGACCGTGTTAATTTGGCAACTCCTTTGTGACAGATACTGTTCCAACAATGTACACATGCTAACTTAGTCTCCATGAGATCTACCCTGGAACCCTCATTTTATGCACAGAAGCTCTGAGTCAGAGCTAGTTACTTGCTACACAGCTGGTGAGAGGTACAGTGGAGGGTAAATTCCAGAACCACACTCTATCCTAACCCTCTAATGCCAAAGTTCTCCACTGGCACACTTTGCCCTGCTGGCTGAAGGCAGCCATGTGAGGCTGCCCCTCACCCCTAAGTGCTCCCACCTGGGAAGTGGGGAGCCCCACTCCACAATTTCCCCTGTGGAAATGCACAAGTGTGCTTCAATCCTCAACTCAGTAAGAAGACCTGTCTTGCCTTACATTACATTTTTTTTTTTAGTTATACCTTCATAGTTGAAAATATCGCTGGAGAGGTCATCAGAATCCTGTCTTCTAGGAACTGAAACACAAATATCCGTGTCAGGGAGGCTGGGACAGACACAGGACATGTGGCCTAGCTGGGGCTGACTCAAAAAGGGCCCGCTAAGGGATATGGGCACACCAGCACCTTTAAGCAAACGTGTGGAGACTCCTTCTGGGAGTCTTCTTCTGGGCAGCTTTGTTCTGTCACACACACCCCCCCCCCCAGTCCTTATGGGTGCTAAGCACACACTAAATGAGTGGTGGACAATGAGGCCCCTCCCCCGGGTTACTATGGAAACTAATTCTTGCCATTTTCTGGTGTGATGAGGAAGACAGTCTTGCTCATACTTTCTAATATAGCAAGGAGGTCTTGCATCTCCCAGGAAATTTTTCTTCTTTAAGAGGATGAAAACCAACCAGAGTTATCACACTGACACTCCAGGACCCAGAGAGGCTGACTAGGGAATAACAGTGAACCCAGTCACAGGATTCCTGGCCTAGCAAACTGGAAGGTGACTGTAGCCTACCTCTCTGGTGTTCTATGACCAGCTGACCCCCGACAGCCACTTAACTAAAAAAAAAATCCCGACTTTCACACCAGCAGTAGTGCCAGAGTCGGAGGTCCAGACCCAAGTCTGCAACCAAAGCACTGGTTGCAGGGAGAGTCCTGTCCTTCAATGAGGATGGGGGTGGTGGCCCTCCCTCCAGATAGGGTCTTATGTGCCTAGCTGAGTCTACTGCCCAGGGACTGGCCGTTGGGAAAGTGGGGCTGGCCCCTGAGGGCATGTTTGCTACCTGGCAGTGCATCGGGACCACTCACCCCAGGCTCCCGATGCAGTCCTTAAAGCATAAAGGAGGAATGGGGCAGCTGCTGTCAGCACTAGAAAGCAAGCTAACACAAAGCTTGGGATCAAGTTCTGCGGCGGAACGAGAGAGAGATGGGTGGCAGAGGACAGAGGGCTTTTTGCACAGGGAGGGAGACAGCAATAGGAGTGAGGCACAAAGGTGAAACAGCAGGCAGAGGTGGGGCGAGGAAGAGGGACAGCGCAGTGGACAGAGGCCTAGGGCCTCCTGAGCAGTAGCCACCTTGATTGCCCGTCCTCCAGGAGAGTAAGGCCAACCAAGGAGCATTGCCGAATCCCCTGGCCTGTGTGTCAGCTGGACAATGTGGTCTCTCCCATGTAAGGACAGCTGGCAGCCCAGGCCATTGCTGAGTAAACAGACCCAGGAGGAGGGAGCCCTTTACAATTCCCAAATTACAAGTGTCCTTTCATAGTTACCCATCTGCATGGCCCTCACTTCATCCTGGGTCTTTTTAAGAACCTACCACTTGGGACAGAGGAATCTGCTCCATTCCTGCTGGTGGCCAAATGATCAATGGAATTCTCTGTAAGGGGACAAATAAACATCACAGTGAGAAAAGTACCCTCCAAGACTGTCCAGTAGGGAAATTGAGCTGCGTCTGAGTGGCTGTAAGGGTCTGAGTAGGTCCTTTGTGCCTATCAAGACAACTCCCATTTCTTTTTTATGTGGGACCTTCAATGTGCATGCTAAACCACAAGGAGCCCACCACGATTTGGAAATGAGGAACCAAGATTACTCTCCGAGGATTAAACTTTAAGATCAAATTGTCAGGGTGGCGCCTGTTGTTCAGTGGGTAGGGCACCCGTCCCATATACCAAGAGTGGCGGGTTCAAACTCAGCCCCAGCCAAACTGCAACAAAAAATAGTCTGGCATTGTGGCAGGTGCCTGTAGTCCCAGCTACTTGAGAGGCTGACAAGAGAATCGCCTAAGCCCAGGAGTTGGAGGTTGCTGTGAGCTGTAATGCCGTGGCACTCTACTGAGGGTGATGAACTAAGACTCTCTCTACAAAAAAAAAAAAAAAAAAAAAAAAAATCAAAACAGTCTGCTTAATTACTGTACATACTCAAGTATAAGCCAAGTTTTTTCGGCACAAAATTTGTGCCGAGTTCGGGTTTTTCAGCACAAATTTTGCGCCGGAAAAACTCGGCTTATACTCGAGTATATAGGTATATCAACTCATCTAAAGAATTAGAAAGTTAAGAGGGGGCTGGGCACAGTGGCTCACACCTGTAATCCTAGTACTCTGGGAGGCCAAGGTGGGTGGATTGCTTGAGCTCAGTTCGAGACTAGCCTGAGCAAAATTGAGACCCCCATCTTCACTAAAAATAGAAAAACTGAGGCAAGAGGATTGCTTGAGCTCAAGAGTTTGAGGTTGCTGTGAGCTATGATGCTACCGCACTCTATGCACAGACAATAGCTTGAGACTCTTTTTTTTTTTTTTTTTTTTTTTGGCTTGGGCGGTGTTTGGTAGCCCCCCCCCCCAACTAAGGGGCGACTGGCCGACCCCACGGACCCGG